>JAATLQ010027025.1:38679-73023 GCA_013421005.1 Heliconius erato x Heliconius himera
AAACCGACTGGTTGTGGGTTCGATCCCCACTCGAGGAGATGAAATATTTACTTAAATTTATATTTCCATTTCTTCGCTCTGGTGTCGAGGTTAAGCGCGGCGTTGAGTTCTGCCACTCAACACGCAATGCCTCCGAAATTCGGCAGAAAGTGGGGAACGGAGTGTCTTAACACTAGGTTCCCTCTGCCTACCCTGCTGTGTGCGGGATATAGCGTGAAGCTAATTTAATTTAATTTTTTAATAAATCTTATAAAGTGCCTGTGCTGTCAAAGACACGTAGCTTTTGTTTTTACGGCGATATTTTTGATAGTTCAGCTATCACTGAGGCTGGAAAACCTCTGTCTTAAAGTTTTAATATCCTTATATGCATAGTAGCACACGAAAGATAATGAGTTTCTATCTTTTTTCTTGTAAATACCTAAAATATTTTTATTTTTTACGTAAGCTGTATTTATTGACTTGACATAAAAAATATCAAAACATCTGTAAATATAGAGTGTATAAATCATATGAAACATTTCAAAATTTTGGTCGTTGGTTTCTTGTTTTTAAATTAGTTAACTATAATATTAAGGTATATTTCATACTATGACAATTGTTTTTTTTTTATTTTTTAAAGAAATATGAACGAAACAGCAAAAAATTATTTTTAAATCAAAACTGGTAATGTTTGTCAGAGGTTTAATAATTAATATGTACATTTTTATGTGTTAAATTTAGGTTCATAAAAAAAATTACATATTGACATTATAAATACGTATTTTTTCAAATTAACACTGTCTTTTACATTGCTAGGGTAGGCAGTGACCTAGTCAAGACACTCTGTCCTGAGTTTTTCGGCAGAATTCGGATTTGGAAATGTTGTGCATAGAGTGCCGTAACTCAACGCCGTGCATTTATTATAACATAATAATCATTATGATGTTAACGTTGAAGTAGGGGAAATAGAATTGGTTTTTATTTTTGATCGTAAATATAATAACGGAAGCAAATAACCTGAAGGATATGGCGTAATATGTTCTCACGAATCAATGATCAGGATAATTCACTCTATATTAGTTTTTTCTACTTCCAAAACCGTTTTGGTACAATAGACACGTAATTTAATAATTTCAATGATATTATGATAAATGGTTGCAAAGCATATACCGTAGTTTATTTTAATCTATTTATTTGATGAAGATTTTAAAATTCTTTAATAAAAGATAATTCAGTTGTATGTTTATATATCAACCTCAATAATTAATTTCAATTGGTAATTTAGTGTAAAATACACAATGACATAGAATAATTCTAACAGAAGTTCTTTTTTTATATACATATATAAATTTGAGGCCAATCGTGGCGCAGCGGCACGAAGTGTGGCTGTAAAACCTGGCTTGTGAAAAACTGGTTGTGGGTTCGAGGAGATGAAATATTTACTTAAATCTATATTTTCATTTTTTCGCTCTGGTGTCGAGGCTAAGCGCGGCGTTGAGTCTTGTCACTCAACACGCAGTGCCTCCAGAATTCGGCAGAAAGTGGGGAACGCAGTGTTTTAACACTAGGTTCCCTTTGCCTACCCTAATGTGTGCGGGATACAGCGTGAAGCTGATATTTTTTTTTATATAAATTTATAGTTGGTGTATCAAATATCTCTAGTAAAGTAATATTATTAATAATTACAGTCGAAACTACAACTTGTTACTAATGATTATTAGTACATTAGCACTAATTGTTTTACATTAACCAATCCGAGACGGAACCGTGCATCGCGCTGTTGAAAAAATATTAATATTTATAATATATACGATATTGTAAGTTGAGCGTAATGGGAGGTCCGTATCTAAGCGGTTAAAGCTAAGCTAAGCTACGTATTACTCAATGGACAAATTGATTTCACTAAATTGTAATATTTAGTGTTCTCAATGTGTCGAGGCATGCTCTAGAGTGCTTTCCTGATGACTTATTCAGTCGGGTCCCTGAGGTCAGTCCAGGGAGTCCTTCAGGGACCCGACTGAGTCAGTCATCTGGGAAGCACTCTGGAGCATGCCCATTGAGTGTTTGGGTCAGTCAATCTGAAACCAATAACCCCCGACGTAGATAATGCGACTTCCTTTTTGCTTTTTGCTTACGCAAAAAATTCTAACTAAAGATATACACTCTCTAATAACTTTCACGAAAATAATTAATTTTCATAAAAGAATGACCAGAAGTGCTAATAAGCATATGTATGCTTAGGATCATCAAGGACGAATTACGATAAATTTGCCCAAGGATATAAAAGATATAAAAACAATTTATAGTTTTAAAAAAAGATAATATGACTGAAAATAAAAAGCTCTTCATTAGTTTACTACATACATACGTACAAACATATTTTTTTATATTCACGCTGTATCCTACACATATTAGGGTAGGTAGAAGAAATCTGAGGACGTGCTCAGATATTCCGTTTCCAATAAAATACTTCCGTTTCCCACTTTTAGCCGAATTAATTTTGGAAGTATTACGTGTTAGGAAAATGCCCAATGTTTTATTTTCCTGAGTGGGAATGAAACCCACAACCGTCGCGTCTACAGCCGCACCCTTAAGCCCACCACCATTCTTCTATTAACGTGATTTATAATTTTATTCTACACAAGCATATTCACATACAAAGTACACACTCCTAAGAGTAAATATTAATCATTTCTCTACATTTTTATTTCGTTACTTGTTTTGCGGACCTACGACGTTTGGTATTGTATAACACACGTCACGTGATAACTTGGGCCTCTATTGTTAACAGTATGAAAGAAACGATCCAACCATAAATCATGTGAGGCTTACGCATACGAATATTTTTAAAATGTATCAGAAAAATATATGTAGCTTTTTAATGCTTCTTGAACAAGCGTTTTTCGTATAACGATGAAAAATATCTATTTTGCATCACCGCTTTGGCATTGAAATAGATTTAATAGAATAAAAAATATATATTAAACAATATGTAATGGTTTTATTTTAGGTATTTACAACTTTTGTAACTTTGATTGCATTAACTTCAAAATGAAAAATGAAACATGCCGTTTCTTCCTGTTCCCTTAGAAATTTCGAGATACTGTCTCGGAAGCTCCTCTTTACTAACTTACCTGCATGCCAAATTTCATTTTTCTAAGTTCATTACATTCCTTTGTGCTGTCATTCACTTAGTATCGAAAGAATTTTGTATACTAATAATATGTATCTTTCACAAACATATAAAATATTTCAATATTATATGTAAAGATATAAAATAATAATATACACAAAGTATATAAAAAATATATATAAAAAATTACACAAAGTTAGAACTCAGATTCTTAACTAGTGCTCTATTACATACTCATATGAAAATCGGTAGGTGATATTTTAACAAGAAGTTATCTACATTAGTGGTATGTTAGGATAAGAACAGAACATATACAGTGGAAAACTGTAAAGGCGGCGTTGTGCTCCACCACTTAACACGCAGTAACTCAAATTCGGGCGGAGAGCGACGAATGCTTGGTTTTACCTGTTGACTAGTATATACTGTATGAAAAGTAAACATAAAAATAAGTATTAATACTATACTACCTTTTTAGTTAGATAAGTCAGTGCTTTTAGTATCTAATTTCCCCTTTGGTGATGATCGTTGATGATCACATGCTATTAAGATTTGTTTATGTCATAACAAAAACAATAAAATTTCATACAAACAAACATTAATACATTAAACAGAATAAACATTTTTGCTTCGGAAGCTCTTCCATGAATTGAAAAAAAATCGCAAATGCATAAAGATAACATTCGTTTGTTCTCTGATAATTGCGTGTTAGATGTTTTCGTTATTAACTTAATATAAAATTCTTTATAAAAGAAGCAGTTTCACGTTTTTTCTCACAAAACATTTTCTCACATTTTGTCAGAGGGGACCTAGCGTTAATAAAAAAACCTCAGCTTCGCGCTGTATCCTGCACACAGCAGGGTAGGCAGAGGGAACCTAATGGGAACCCACTTCGTTCCCCACTTTCTGCCGAATTCTGGAGGCATTGCGTGTTAAGTGGCAGAACTTAACGCTGCGCTTTGCCTCCACACCAGAGCGAAGAAATGGATATATAAGTTTAAGTAAATATTTTATCTCCTCGAGGGGGATCGAACCCACAACCAGTCGGTTTTACAGTCACACTTTGTGCCGCTGCGCCACGACTGGCCTCGTTCATTATAAAAAAAACTGAAAAAAACTACGAATTTAATTTAAGATTTCTCTTCAATGTGACTGAAGGTACAATGTGGTGACAGTAGACAACGAGGACGTACAACGACGATTTGGAATGTAGAGTAGTAGGGAAATGAGATATTAATTGACCTATAAAATTATTTATCATTTTTTTTAATAAAAATATATGTATAAATCTTTATATAAAGCGATACAGGATGAACCGTTCGGTTCGTGGTGTAACGTGATGTTACTATGTCACATTGTGATATTCTTGTTCTTATTTTATAATAATGTATTTGAAGCATCTGGTCCCGACACCTCCATTACGAATACTGTCACTCCTTTGTAACCTATTTAACTTTTCTCTTACTTTTGATGTTGTAGTATAGTACCGAGTCACGTATAGGTACCTAACCTTTCTACCTACTTATTTTTTATTAATCAAGCATAACTGAGGCCGTTGTGATTTAGTCGCATAAACGTATGACTTTAATTGCGGCAGTTGTAGGTTCGATAATAAAAAAAATAAAAAATATATCAGCTTCACGCTGTATCCCGCACACTGCAGGGTAGGCAGAGGGAACCTAGTGTTAAGTCACTCCATTCCCCACTTTCTGCCGAATTCCGGAGGCATTGTGCGTGGAGTGGCAGAACTCAACGCCGCGCTTTTCCTCGACACCAGAGCGAAGAAATGGAAATATAAATTTAAGTAAATATTTCATCTCCTCGAGTGGGGATCGAACCCACAACCAGTCGGTTTTACAGTCACACTTTGTGCTCCTGCGCCACGACTGGCCACATATAACACAGGGAAATTAATTATTTAATATTTTGATTTTTCTTTCTCTGGAAAGACAAAACGTGACCTTAAGTTTCGCTACATAACACACAACTGTTCTAAAATCATCGCTTTGACATTGAAATAGGTTTAATAGAAGAAAATAAATATATTAAACAATATGTAAAGGTTTTATTTGAGGCCAGTCGTGGCGCAGCGGCACGAAGTGTGACTGTAAAATCGATTGGTTGTGGGTTCGATCCCCACTCGAGGAGATGAAATATTTACTTAAATTTATATTTCCATTTTCTTCGCTCTGGTGTCGAGGCTAAGAGCGGCGTTGAGTTCTGCCACTCAACACGCAATGCCTCCAGAATTCGGCAGAAAGTGGGGAACGGAGTGTCTTAACACTAGGTTCCCTCTGCCTACCCTGCTGTGTGCGGGATACAGCGTGAAGCTGATTTAATTTTTGATTTAAAGGTTTTATAATATATTTTCGCTCTACAACACGAAGTGCCTTAATACTAGGCATCTTCTGCCTACACAGCTACACGCGGGATACAGCGTGAAACTAAACATATAAAATGATAAGTTATTAATAAACATAAATTTTCTGTATAGCTCTATCAAATTCTTAATATGCATGTTACTACAGTAATAGCGTTTACAAGAAGTGTTTATTACAGCTTCAAAGAGGTCCCAAATAGTACATTAACGGACGAATCAATCAGGAAATAATTTGATCCCCATAAATAAGTCACTGTAAAGCCCTGTAAGCCTTAGATTTATTCAAGGGCGATTTCGAAATGGTCGCTAATGAAGGATATTTATAAGAACAAATTTAACAGAATTTGTTGTTTAATTGAAATTTTATTGTAAATATTGTCTTTTTGCTTAATTTTTTACATATATGTCATATATAAATTTTTCATACTAACTTAATTTCTAACAGAACATACCGTAACGCAAATTAGGGGATATTTCATATGAAAATATAAAAATAAAAAATTAAATATGAGTGTTAAATACTTATTTAGAAAACGTATAAAAATTTGAACGTAGCGGGACTCGAACTAGCTTGGTTTCCAGGAGGCGCGGGTTCGAGTCCCGCTACGTTCAAATTTTTGTACGTTTTCTAAATAAGCATTTTTCTTTCCTAGGTGTTTAAAAAAAATGTTTAAAATATATGAGTGTTGTTATATTTTATTTTCATATAGTACTTTCCTTCATTTAATTTCTATTCATTCATTTTATATCCTTTTTCAAGAGGGTCAGGTCTCAACCTGACCCTCTTGAAAAAGGATATAAAATGACCATATTAAGTAAAAACTGCACAATCTCCATATATAATTTCCATTTTGCGGCTTATTAAATGGTAATTTCGTTTTGTATGCAATCGCATCACAACCGGAAGTTATAGGATTGAACGGAAGTCGATCAAATACTTTCCATCTGAGTTCAATCATAAAATTATATATGTGAGGCTACAATACTTTATAGTAATTTTGTCCAACATACAAAATATTATAATGCAATATACAAATTTATATGTATATATACATACATACACATATTAGGTTTATATGATAGCTAATAGATGGAGAAAATATTTCCTGCTTTGTAAGATGGAGCTATTCAATTGCATACGAACAATTTTTTTAGCTTCACGCTGCATCCCACATGTAACAGGGTAAGCAGAGAGTTAAGACACTTTGCTCTCTACTTTCTGCTGAAATCTGGAGGTTTTACGTTTTGGTGGAACTCGACGACACTAGAGAGATGAAAATATTTAATATCTAGCGAGTGAGAGTCGTACCCACAACCTGTCACGCTTACAGTCACACACTTGTGCCCCTGCGCCACATTTGGCCTCAATCTATGATTTTTTTAAAAAAGCAATTATAGTTTTTCCTTGCGAAATAAGGCATTGGTCAAAGTGTATTTAGAAAGGAAATCATTTAATAGTTTAGCAGGATAATTGAAATCAGAAGGTTAGAAATAATTAAAACTGTTTAAAATTCTTATAATAAGAAATAGAAAAACATTGCGAGTTTTAATTTTGTTTGTTTATCATTGTAGTTATAATCAAAAACAATAAAAAATTGATAATAAGATAAAAAAATAAAAAATCGTATTTTTTAATAATCAGCTTCACGCTGTATTCCGAACACAGCACACAGTTCCCCACTTTCTGCCGAATTCTGGAGGCATTGCGTGTTGAGTGGCAGAACTCAACGCCGCGCTTTGCCTCGACACCAGAGTGAATAAATGGAAATATAAACTTAAGTAAATATTTCATCTCCTCGAGTGGGGATCGAACCCACAACTAGTCGCCACCACTGGTCAAATATATCATATCATAATGTCAATTGATATGATATATTTGACCATCTAAATAACATTCGCTTATAATTTGATGCATCTGTATAGGTTTCCAAACAGAACAATCAATCTCTCCGATTGTATCCATGTTATTTACGAGTGCTTATAATGTGTTTGCTTAAAGCGGCCAATGATTCTGGTAATAACATTTCCTCCATACCTCAAATGTTATGAGCCAATAAAATGTAATGGGGAAATTGTTAAAAAACATTAAATATAATTGTAGCAGGCGATAAATTATGTTTTGAACTAGCCACCCACGCGCGGCTTCGCCCGCATTAACTTATTGTTATATTATAGTCAAATCATCCAAAATCTTCACATATATTATAGTCTATGTGTTATTATTATGGAGCTATAATATTGTAAAGTAATATTTTAGCTAAATCCGTTCAGTATTTTTTGGATTATGGTGGAGCAAACATACATGCTCACTAACTTTCACATTTCTGATAGCGTCTGATAGTAAGGCCGATGGTGAGAGGGACTGTCTCGAATTCAGGTGGAAAGCGGAGAATAGACTGTTTTAATATTAAATTTTCTCAACATAACTTACACTACAATAATAAGTGTATAGCAAAAACATACGTTTAGATGTTATTTAGTTCATCGGAAAGGAAAGCTTTTTATGGATGAGTGTAAACGCTACCACGAAATTAAGTTTCATTCCCTCGAGCGGGAACTGAACGCACAACCGTTTTTTAGTAGTAAGTTTTTTATTACTTCCCAGTGACAGTTATTGAAGATATAATCGTAAGTCAGTTAGCTCGAAATGCCAAAAAAACTCAACTGAATTGAAATATATAAGTTTAACTCGAAATTTATATTATCTCCATTAGATGTCGAAGAGCTTTCGTTATTATTACTTTCCAATATTTATTATTCTACTTTCAGTCTACTTAGAGACATAAGGCGGCGAAATAGAGCATTACATTTATTAAAATGATTTGGAACTGGAAAACGAAATTTTATATTTTATAGTCGGATCTACGTAATATAAACGCTGAAATTGCATATGAAGAATATAAAGTTGAGGTTCATAATCCGTTATTTAGGTCATCGTGGCGGAAATGCGACGTTTGTGGGTTCGATTCCACTTGGATGAAGGAAACTTAAATTCGCTACCCTATGCACTCATTTTTTTGTATAAAATTAACTATAAAAATATACAATAAGTTTTACCAAAATTCATAATTGTAGATCTATAGGAAAAAAAATATATATTCTATAAGATTTGATTGTTTTTCAATTTTCCGATTGTTTTATGTATTTGTATTGTAAGTTTGTGATTTTGGTCAAATTTTCTAACTTAGATTTAGTGAAAGTACTTAGGGTTACCCTTTAGGTTTTCCATTTTCGCGCAACCACAAGATGGTCTTCACAGGCGGACAGACATAGAACAAAGTTATCCTATAAGAGTAATTTTTTTTCTACATTTTATTTTTTCCTACACTTTAAACTACGTAATATAAACGCTGTAAAAAATTGTAAAAGTCTGTAAAAAAATACAAATAAATTGCTTATTCAATCCTACAGTGCTATAGATAGGAGACAATTAAAGTCTAATGACTGTCTATTTTCTTTCTCTCTTTAATCCGTATACAAAGCTATAAATCACCTGTAGATCTCTATTAAGTTTATACCACTTTTCCCAATATAATAATATTGAATTGGAGATTTCGCTTTAAAGTCTGTCCTTCGACGGTGATTGATGTCCCATAATGTTTCCTTAACGTTTCCAAGCAAGGACGCTGGAAGAGATCCTAAGACTATTTTAAATAGAATTTCCTTTTGAGTGTTATATGTGCTATTGTTTCGTCGTGTGTAAAAAGCATTTAATGGTACTGAACTAATGTTTATGTATGGCAAAATCATTTCTATATTTATAATCTGATATATCGTCTCTTCTTTTCAGCTTCACACTGTATCCCATATGTAGCAGGGTAGGCAGAGGGCGCCTAGTGTTAAGACACTTCGTTCTCCACTTTCCGACTTTTTCGAGGCATTGCGTGTGCCTTGTTGCCAGAGTGAAGAAATGAAAATAATAATTCATTCCCTCGAGTGGGGATCAAACCCACAACCGTTGCGTTATAGACAGCCTTGTGCCTCTGCGCCACGACGGCCTCATAGTGGTAAGATATTCCGTTCCCTATTTCATCAGTTTCCGTCCCGTTTCGTCAAAGGCAAATAACAGACAAACAGACAGTTAGATAGACAAAAATAATATAATAGTATACTTTTGCGTTACTTAAATTGTATATAGACACCTAATATATAATTTTTATTTATATTTCATAACTTTAGCTTCACGCTATATCCTGCAGAGTAGGTAGAGGGAATCTGAAAAACCTAGTGATAAGACACTCTGTTTATTTATTAAGATACTTTCGTTAAAAAAAGTTAATTAATTGATAAATATATTGACGTTGTTCTTTACTTTTTATAAAATGTCTGAAAGTTTCATATTTATTTCCGAGTGTTGTTATTTAAGTTATATAAAATAAAATTGATATTACCTCTTTTAGATATCGATAAGTTTTCGATAACATCGATATCGAATAATATACCTCTTCAATGTTCAATATGTAGACATTAATAAAATCCAATACGCATATGAATGAATATTTAATTATTTTAAGCTTAATATATTCAATGTATGATTTAAAACAATATAGCTATAATAAAACAGAATTAATTTAAAAAAGAAATGTTTTAACTACTCTTTACTGTTTAAACAAAACACATGAACAGAAGAAATTTGAACCTAGAACCAAAGCGTCCAACTAGAAATGTTAATGATGAGCCATCGTTTTTTATTCAAATTGTATAAAATGTAAATGATAATAACAAGTAAAATAAAATATTTAGGTTAATAAATAAATAAATCACAAAGGTTCACTGATTTAACAGTTACAAGGGAACAAAGAAATAGAGATATAAACTTACGCGCCATTTTTGGAGTTGGTTGGTTGACAGTCGGGTAAAAACCTTAAAATTTATTTTTTAAACAAGAAAACAGCGTAACAGCGTCTGATTGAACATCGCCCGAGGGTTCCGCCTTCTATCGAGAACTCTTAATCTTCATTTCTGAATTCTACTAAAATGAAGCGCGGCGTTAAGTTTCGCCATTCAGTACGTAAAGTTTAAAATTGGGCCCGACAATGGAAAACATAAAAAAATAGGTCTAAAAATATCCTCATCCGCGCCTATAAACTTAAAATATAAACAAGGCTAATTAATCATCGGTACATTGAACTTATCTAAATAAAGTATTCAATTTAAATTAATATAGTACACTACATACATATTTTTTCAACTATAAAAATATCTTTACATTGAGTCATAGCAATATACGGTCTATATAAGTGATTACTACCATAAAAGTTGACGGGAAATGTTCGAGTTAGTATTAGATACACGAGTACTTGTGTTTAGAGACAACTTGCTTCAATCAATCATAAAATTTTAATTGATTTTATTGAATTTATCTAATACAATTTGTTATTGCTATAATATTGAATTAAATTATTAGGTGTAGTATGATTAGCTTTTAATAGTATTTTTTAAAGAGAGTGTCTACCCTACAATATGTACCTACCTGATTGTGGCGTTGGGGCAAGCGTGCGGCTGTAAGCACAACGGTTGTGGGTTCGATTCGGGAATAAAATATTTTATTTTTAATTTCTGGTAATAAGGCAAAACGTGGCGTTGAGTTCCGCCACTCCGGTCACAAACACACTCCGGTCTTAACACTAGTTCCCCTGGATTCTTGTGCCTACCCTGACATGTGCGACAGAGTGAAACTAAAAAAAAGAAAAAATATATTATACATCGTTAACAAGTATTACTGCAAGACATCGTGGCACAAGGAGTCAGAATCTGGCTATAGACGCGATGGTTTTGGGTTCGATCCCCACTTAATCCCTGATTTCTTTAAAATATTCGTTATTATTACATATTATTTGCATGGATAGAAACTTCTAGCTTAAAACCGCATTTTCACCATCCACGCCGGCCAAATATCTACTATACAACTAATTAAATACCTGAGTGAGTGATACTAAATCGATATAAAAAGTAAATATTCTGAAACTTTGTAAATTTTTTTTTGATTATCAGGTTTTTTTGCTTTAGCAACTTTTAATAAAATAAAATACGAATTATATATAAGACGCCTACATGTTATTCTTGAACGCGTATTCGTTATCGACCAACGCTATCCGCCTACGATATATAAGTGGGTTTAAGTCTAAGTAAAAACTTACATACGTAGTTCACTTTTCCAGCTTTTTTCCAAGTATAGCAGGAAAGATAGAGGAATCATCTTCACGCTGTATCCCGCACACAGCAGGGTAGGCAGAGGGAACCTAGTGTTAAGACACTCCGTTCCCCACTTCCTGCCGCATTCTAGAGGCATTGCGTGTTGAGTGGCAGAATTCAATGCCTCATTTTGCCTCGACACCAGAGCGAAGAAATAAAAATATAAATTTAAGTAAATATTTCATCTCCTCGAGTGGGGATCAAACCCACAACCAGTCGGTTTTCCAGTCATACTTTGTGCCGCTGCGCCACGACTGGCAAGGAAAGACAGAGGGAACCAAGAGTTAATACAGGTCGTTTCTCACTTTCTGAGAATTTTCAAGACATCGTGTGTTGAGTTACAGAACTCAACGCCACGCTCTTCTGTCTTTTTGTTACCATAGTGAGGAAATGACAACAGTTCATTGTCTATACCTACAGTGATTGTCATAGTTGATTGAATTTCAGTTTTTATATATATATTTTTGTTTGAATTTTGATAAGAGTTTTTTTATTTTTAACACGGAGTCAAGTTTTGACAGACTTTTGATTTTTATTAACATCAAACGTTGTGCATATTAAAAATAATAAAAACTGAACGATGAAATACGCGGCGAATATTTTTAAAACACAATCAAACATTCTACTACTAAACTTAAAAAAAATACCCAACATATATTCGTATATTATTTTTTGAACCGCCCACTAAAAATGTATATTTTTTGTTGATGTTAGTTTTTGTCAACTAAAATTGGCAGGTTCATGTGAAAACTGTATTTTAAAATATACTATAATCTAAAAACGTTAGTCGTTAGCTACTATCGTGGCATTAATAAAACTTAATGTCAGTGAATGATTATAATTAAATAATTTTCATTTCCCCTTTCTACTAGACAAAGCGGTGTTAAGTTCCGCCATTTAATATACAATGTTTTGAAAATTGTGCGGCAGCTTGGAAACAGTTTGGAAATCACTAGGTTTCTCTACCTACCCTGCGAAGTGAGAACAGCAGATAAATTAGTTTTTTAACAATATGGGTTTTCCTTTGTATGGTTAACACAAAGTATAAGGCAAGGTGCTCTCAGTTTATCCCACTATTTACATAGAAATGAGAAAAATTGTAGCAAAAACATAGATCCAAGAGCATATAACTTTATTATTTCTAAGATCGTGGCTGGCAGATAGAAAACATTTGGCAAAGCTTACTTTATTCTCGTATAATAACAGCATTTACGCCCTCACTCACGAGGACCATAGAGAATGCTAACACCTCGAATTAATAGTAAGTGTGCTATAGAAAATATTTCCTTGAGACCTTGTAAAATTTAACTTATTTATCATATTTGTTAACTAATATTTACCCAGACAAGTACTACTTATTACCAATAATTTAAAAAAATGTCATATTGTTTTCATATTATTTGTCTCAGTATAGATATATCAAAATATATATATTTAATTAACTTAATATATAGATTATTTTGCATTGCGCAATCTTTATTCTTTATTCAAAAATAGCGTTTCTTAACCCTTTTTAACTAAGAAAGAAAAAAGGTAATTCGTAATTTTCTGGCTAGGTATACATGTTCTCAATTATACTATACTAATTATTAGTTGAGACTAAATTAGATTAGACAATTGTTAAAAAATAAATAAATCAGCTTCACGCTGTATCCTGCACACAGCAGGGTAGGCAGAGGGATCCTAGTATTAAGACACTCCGTTCCCCACTTGGCCTAAGATGTATAAATCTGCAGGTATCTGTTTTGTCTGATCTGATCTTTTGTTTTAATTAAACTTATTTTTAACTAACTATGACTTATTTGTAGAATAGATTACACCAGGGTTGTCTAGAAAAAAACTTGCCGCAGGTTTTTAATTAAATTTAATCAAATTAATTAAATTTATGCTATTGTGTTTATTAGTGAAAAAAATTGCACATACTCATATATGTTTTTTATGTGAATCCACCACTATTTGGAAGAAAATCGCATAAGGAATTGGAAAAGGAAAAACAATGGTTACCACCTCTCAGTCTGCCTCAACTCCAGAGTTGCCTGGTTTAAATAGGTCACTAAAGTTGATAATTTGCTCTCATGTGTTTTTTTTAGTGAATTATGTATAGATAGAGGATTTAGACTTATAACTACAAAAGTTAAATTCACTTCTAAGTTTGAAAACGTTTATAGCTCTCTATCAAAAATATAGAGGCATCATTTTAAATGCTAATCACGCCCGATTTTCCTGTCGGCGAAAGTTATTCTTGGATTTTCCTAGGAACTTTATAAGTGGGAGTTTTGTATATTCTCATAATTTTGTTAGATTGCGTGCGCATTCTAGTATTACATAATTTAATATATTATTAACATAATTATAAATTTTATCCTTCACAGTTAGTAGCATATACATATTAACATTAATTATAATTCATGAATAATTTTAATTTATCTTTTTAAATACTGATGAAGGGATTTCAGACGGCAAGTATTAAACTAATCGTTGTAATTGTAATTGAAATCTTTTTGTCGAATATTTCATTGAAAAAAAAAGAGGAAAAAAATATAAAAATTATTGAAGTTTTCATAGAAAATTTCAAATTGTTGGAAGTCATCTAAAAATAAATAGATCAAATTAAATCAATTAAATCAGCTTTACGCTGTATATCGCACACAGCAGGGTAGGCAGAGGGAAGTTAGTGTTGGTGCTGAGTGGCAAAACTCAACGCCGCGCTTTGCCTCGACACCAGAGAAATGAATATAAATGTAAATAAATATTTCACTTCCTCGAGTGGGGATCGAACCCACAACCAGTCGGTTTTACAGTCACTTTGTGCCCCTGCGCCACAACCGTCTAAAAATAAACAACAAGTAATAATGTAGCCACGACTCGAAGACCGCGGTAAACGTCAACTTCCCCAGTATTTTGATTAGGGAATAAAACAAAACTTTTTGTTTACGTTTCATCCGACATCAGTAAACGGAATTCAATTAGAGTTTGAAAGTTAATATCAGAAAAATGTTCATTCATAAAATCTGATCGTTCTACTACTTTTAATTGCATGTGAATAAATTTAAAATGATTAAAATTAAAATTAGTTTAAAATGATTTTCTAAATTTATTATTCGGAACGTGTGTGATTAGCTAAAACAAATACATATTTGTATGCACATTTCCTTATATAAATCAATACTATTATAATAGAGGGCAGCCGTGGCGCAGCGAGGTGTGACTGTAAAACCGACTGGTTGTGGGTTCAATCCCCACTCGAGGAGACGAAATATTTACTTAAATTTATATTTCCATTTCTTCGCTCTGGTCTCGAGGTTAAGCGCGGCGTTGAGTTCTGTCACTCATCACGCAATGCCTCCAGAATTCGGCAGAAAGTGGGGAACGGAGTGTCGTAACACTAGATCCCCTCTGCCTACCCTGCTGTGTGCGGGATACAGCGTAAAGCTTATTTAATTTTAATATTATTTTTATTTAATTATAATATTTTTATTATTGAGTGGAAAATGTTAGGTTTCATTAGCTGTCTTGCTGTACGTGAGTGAAGATGAAACAAACTAAAATGTAATATTAAGACATTCAGTCCTATTTTCCGTTCGAATTCCAGGCATTGCGTTTTTGGTGGTTTGAGAACTTTGTTGGTTCTCTCTTTCTTACTACAGATTATGAGACATTGTCAGTTATAAAAATACATTTTTAATATTTAATATAAAAAAATATACTTAAAATACTTTATTCTCACTAATTAGGCACTGGAACTCTGCTTTTATATTTTTATTATCTTTTGTCGTAAACAAAATTGTGTTCAAGTATAAAATGAAAAATCTCTTATTATGCTTAATTTAGACGACAATGGACATTTACTGTAGCGAATATAATGAATGATAGTAACATTTCATTTATGTGAAATTACGATGTGAAGAAAATATAAAGGATTTTTATTTTAATATTTTCTTTTTACTTTTGACAAGTACTGTTTTATTTAAAACTAGTGGACCGCACGGCTTAGCCTGCTTAAAATACTGAATTGGCTATTTACTACGCTGAATATTATATTCTCAATAATATTCTCTATGTTTATTTTATCGTACCACCGTTGGTAAAGTAGGAGCTGGTTGTCGGTTCAATTTCCATAATGAAAATTAGGAAACTAAATGACTTATAATTAAAATTCCTTCTTAATAAAACACTAGAGATTTAAAGGTATAAAAAAGCGTCATGCTGTAGCACACGTATAACAGGACAAGCAGGAGGAATTTTGTATTAAGGCACTCTGTTTCCCACTTGCGGTCGAAGAGGCCCAGGCGCAGTGGCACATTGTCAAAGTATTACAAGGGTTGTGGGTTCGATTTTACCTCGAAGGAATATATTGTTTATTCGTCTACTATATTAACAAAATGCGCAAGGTCCTAAAATATTTATTTAAATATTATAATTAAATTCCTTTCAAAAACGCTACAGAAAGCAGAACTGCCAATTATATCTTTCTTGGAGCCTGATAAATTGCTCACAGTTCCTTTTGTAAGGTAAAGATTCATCCTTTAGCGATAATCAATCTAATTAATAAATAGGGCAAAAGTTTGGAATATTTTATGATCATTAAAAATTATTTGTTTAAAAAATTAATTAAATTTTTAAAAGTTTTAAAATAATTAGTAGGTATAACAAATTTTAGGGAATATTTCAAAATGATAAGAATAACACCTTGTAGTAGGAGAGGTGAAGATGCTAAATCGGGATTTGCACGAGCTTCATAGAGATCTATTGGGTTGTAAAGCTTATATGATAAAATAAAAAAATGCTATATAATATAATATAATATAGAGCTCTTATATAATATTCTGCCGATTTGAACGTGACACAAGCTCGCAGCCATTGTTAGAATGTGTAAAAAACAATATAGTCAAATTAAGATATACTAATATATTTTCATGAGTGCTATCTCATAATCTGACGATTATCTGTACGGATTTGTCTAATATGAGAATTATTATTTTGTTTTTAAGCCATTGATAGTAATCAACTGAAAACCTCAAGAAATAGCATGTACATATATAAAAATGTGTATGTTTGAAATGGAATACTTGTATTTATAAGAAAATAATTATTTAATTTTTTTTTTATCTTTATCAAAGAGTGATAGAGAAAGAGTGAGTGAAGAATAGAAATACAGAGACTAGAATATAGGCAACCCGTAGCTGCATTAAACTTTATCGATCAATTTTTATTGCTTTGGCTTGTGGAATTCGTCAGACTATATATTTTTCGTAATCCTTGAATTATTCCCTACGAAATAAAAAAATGGCCATGCTCGAGGGTGTCGAGAGACAACTTTGTAGCGCCTCTTCTTTACATCACTCTCAAATTGTCAGATTAGTGAAATATACATGATTTAACATGTAAGTAAGTCACTCTACCTTAATCTGAAGCAGTCGAAAATTTCAGATGATCATTTTTTTTACTAATCTGATCCATTATTCTAGACGGACGGCCATATATATCGGGCTCATATTTGGTGGAAGTACTGAACCGAGTACAAAGAAACCTCCAATATATTAAATCCAGAAGTCCCTGCTTCGGCTCCACTACCATTATTTAAAATATAAAAAAATAAATAAATTAAATCAGCTTCACGCTGTATCCCGCACACAGCAGGGTAGGCAGAGGGAACCTAGTGTTAAGACACTCCGTTCCCCACTTTCTGCCGAATTCTGGAGGCATTGCGTGTTGAGTGGCAGAACTCAACGCCGCGCTTAGCCTCGACACCAGAGCGAAGAAATGGAAATATAAATTTAAGTAAATATTTCATCTCCTCGAGTGGAGATCGAACCCACAACCAGTCGGTTTTACAGTCACATTCTGTGCCGCTGCGCCACGACTGGCCTCTATTTACATTCTACATCTATTATAAATTTCATTGAAGTCCATCCCATAATATAAACACATATAATACGTAAAATTAAGTAAAATTGAGTAACTAGCCCCAAAATATAAATAAAATCGTTATCATTAAGCAAAACCCGGGCTTAGTAAGTTTTTTGCCATTGCGAGATTTGAACTCACAATATTTGCATCATGTCAGTATCTAAATATGTGTTACTTTCGAAATTCAACAGGTGTTGAATTTGGGTAGAAAGTGGAAAGCAAACTGGTGTCTAGCAAAAAAAACCGAAGCAAAAAAAAAAGAATAATTTATTACACCAAATTAATAATGTAACAAATAAAAGAAAAAAATGTAGAGTAATGATGGCCTTATCACCACAGGTGATCTCTTTCGAGCAACCCTTACAAATTACAAAATCATCAATGCATGCCTTGCTGCCTTGCTGCACGTATGCCTCAATATCAGAGCGAAGAAACAAAAATCTAATACATTTCCATGAGCGGGAATTGAACCCACAAACTGTAGTGTTTTCAGTCACACTATGTACCCCTGCGCCACAACCGACCTTAGTCCTACTAATTTACATAATAAATTGTATATAATACTATGAAATTATGTCCAAAGTAACAACTTGCGGGTAAACAGCCCGCCCTTGAGTCCACTGTTAATGGAAAGAGTTTCTGGCCATACAACAATAATAAAGTAGCCAGTTACTGCTGTGTGAGCCGGCTGGGTTAGAAGGAAGCGTTTCAAACGAAAATAGTTTTTAGTGAATAATAAAAACTAAGAGATGGTTTAGTAAGTGGGTGAACAAACATTTGGTGTGTTATGTTTACTTTATTCAAAAGGCGATCTGTTTTGTATGTATTTTGATGTGTAAGTGTATTTTGGTAAAATTTAACTGCTTTACGTTCGGATTAAAATTATAGTTATCGGTTAACTTTTTTATGGCCATCGATTTTTTTCTTTTTTTTTTTAATAATTTAAAGTATTATATCTTCTTTTTGTTTAGATATTTATTTAAGATATTTTCTTAATATTTTATAATATCTTAAGTCTCGAAATTACTGGAGTGAAATGTACCGAATCGGTTGGTGATGAAAGATATTTTATTATTTTAGTAATTGAATTAATTAAATACGTAGAATTTGGCAGACAACGTTTGTGTCGCAATGTGACAACGCCTGTAAATGCGTTGCTTAGGGGTTCGATTCCCGCTCGGAGGATTTAATTATTTGCATTTCTACACTCTGGTGAGATAAATCGCGTTGCGAAATGAAGCTGAAATTGATGATGCTAAAAGAGTGAGATGTTGTTAAATAGGCAAATTCGCTTATATGAAACGCTTTTCTATTACTGCGTGAGAGTATTTGTCTATCTTGGTAATACTGTAGTATTAACTCAGATAAATCCAGTCAAAATAAAAATATCTGTATTATAGATAGGCATAAGGCCAGTCGTGGCGCAGCGGCACGAGGTGTTACTGTAAAACCGATTGGTTGTGGGTTCGATCCCCACTCGATGAGACGAAATATTAACTTAAATTTATATTTCCATTTCTTCGCTCTGGTGTCGAGGTAGATTAAGCGCGGCATTGAGTTCTGCCACACAACACGCAATGTCTCCAGGATTCGGCAGAAGTGGGGAACGGTGTCTTAACACTAGGTTCCCTCTGACTGCCTACCCTGCTGTATGCGGGATACAGCGTGAAGCTGATTTATTTTATTTATTTATAGATAGGCATGCTTGTTTATACGCTTGAATGTGGCACTTGTTTTACAAACGTTGCATATTATATTGTTTCGTGGGAACAACGTTATTGATGATTTTTTTGTATGGGATATGAAGAAAGATACAAATTATCAACCTTACCTTATGTGTATATTTACTATAGTAGGATTGATTCTCATTTTAATGATTAAAAAAATCCTATACTTCGTCAAACATAAGATTTTTGTAACGATGCAAAACATAGCATTATGGTAAGTGGAAAATGGGGAACGGAATTGTCTTAATGGGAAAGGGAGTGTCGTAACTATAGGTGCCTAGGTACCTTTTGCCTATCTGGCACGCTGGAAATGTGAAGTTAAACGAATATTTTAAAATAGCGAATCGTCTAACCTTTTAACATTCTTAAATCGTATCTATTTGTATAGAAATATATTAATCATTTATAATTTTAAGATATCTCAAGAACATTTTGGCTCATATAGCATACTTGAAATTCCGAGGCTAGTGGGCGTCGTGTATTGAATGTATACATTGCCATGATCAAGGACGTAATCCGGTCTTATCTTCAAATCCAGATGTAACGCACTTCAGAATTCAAACTTCAAACATTAGTTTTAGTAAGGAAGAAAGTTGTTGAGTCCAAATACAATATATGTGCATAATTAAACCACTAATGTAAATTATGTTTTATTTTTCGTTAGTGGTTTCTTATCAAGGAGCCCTCCTTACTTCTTACGGATAAAGAAAGTTTAGCGATAAATCATAAAACTATCTGATATCGTGTTACAGTTGACATAACCAAACGGTATGTTATATTTTATATATTATTTTACAGGCCAGTTGTGGCTCATGAGCACAAAAAAGTATGTAACTAAAGACGGAAAAGAAATATTTATTAAATTTATATTTTTATGTTTTCGTTCTGGTGTCAAAGCAAAGAGTCTAGAATTCAGCGGGAAATGGGGAACTGAGTGTGTTAACACTAGGTTCTCTCTGCCTACCCTGCCTTGTGAGGTATAGCGTGAAACTGATTTATTTATGAGAAATGCTTATTCACGTGAATAACGTGTTTTGTCATCACTAAAACAAATACATCGTCATCATTTATAGTTATAAACCAATAAGAAACATATGAGATGAGCTTTATATAGCAGAGACAACTTCTGTGGAACCGCAAAGTTCTGTGATTTCCGGCAACATATGGTCTATCTTTTATTTAACCAACCTTAATTTATAATGACATTAGTGGAAAAGATTTTGTTTATTTGCTTGTTTTTGTTTGTTATCTGTTAGATATATATATCTTGAAGTAAATGTGACGAAAGTTGTAACGTTCCATTACAACAATAGTGAGAACGACTGAGACAAAATTTGTTTACTTTGTCAAAAATATATTATTGCTTCAAATTTCACGTTGTATCCCGTACATAAAAAACAGTTTAGTTCTTGACTTTTCACAATTCTTGCGTGTTGAGAGTTGCAGGGTACACAGAGGGAACCTGGAAACGTAGTGTGAAGATAGCCTGTTCCTATTAAGACATGTCCGTTTCCTTCTTGACGACGAATTTTTAAGGCGTGTTGAGTGGCGTAACTCAACGCCGCGTTTTGCCTCATTACTGGAGAGAGAAAATGAAAATATTAAATATTTCATTCCCCGAGCGGGAATCGAACCCACAACTGTCGTGTTAACAGTCGCGCGCTTGTTCCTACGCGCCACGACGGCCTCTAAACGGCGGAGATGGCCTATGAAAACTAGGCTTTGTTGTATTATAAAATGGACCTTTACATGCGGCTTCGCTTCCGTGGCCTTATGGAAATAGCTAAGAGCTGTGTATGACACATGACAAATCGGAACGATAACCGATATAAATGTGTATGGCGTATGTCTAACAGAAGGCATAGTAAGCAGGAAGATAGTAAACCGTGAATAAATATTTCACAAATAAAATTCGAACAATATTCTTATATTTTGTTATGATAATAAGGCAAAAATAAAATGTACTATGTAAACATAAATATTTATAGTTTAGTATGTAGGTTACTCCCAAGAGTTCAAATAACAACAGCGACAGTGACAAATACTATTTTATTGCCTAAATCATAAAAGGCTACAAATAATATTATAACTCCTTAGATCTGGAAGGTGGGTAAGACATAATAGTAAATTCTGCCGTAAAATATGTAGATCAAAATACTTATGATAATAACAATAAAGTGAACTAAAAAGGAATTATTTATTTATTAACCTTTAGGTCTTTGAATCCATAACTGTCACACGTGTAATAAGTCCCTACGGAGACCATAATAGCGCTGTGGAATAGCGTCAGACATTAAACGCTACAGTTGTTAATTCAATCCCCATTTTTGGTATTGGTATTGGTATTAACTATTTTCATTTTCCAGTTCTAGTAAAACATGCGTAGTGTAAGTTAGACGACTCAACTAAATGTCTGGAAATTAATTTGGGTGGAAAGTTGACAACGAAGTGTTAGGTTCTCCGATTCTATCAGCCCATCCTCTTATGCGTGATAAAGCGTGAAGCTAAACTTATGTAAAGATAGTAAACGACCTATTTATTTAATAAGCTGCTTCCACAAGAAGATACTAAGTAATATATAGTCCGAAGCAAATACTACCGTACCGTGGTTGAGCCTGGTTTATGAACGAGCTTAAGAGATCTGCTTGGAACATAGTTTCTGTATGTTGCATCACGTACACCACTTTTTAAAAGGATTTCGGGATAAAGTCATTGAAAATAAATAAGTCTTACAGAAATATTCTTACAGAAAAAGTGATAGATAATAGACTAGAATTTTGACATATTTAGAAAGCCGTAATTTTATATTTTAAGTCAATTTTTCTTAATATTTATTACCTTCACTTTAAAGTCACTGCTAAAGTAAAACAATTGTCTTTTATACAAAATACCATATTTCTATAAATTGACTTCCTCATAATTTAATTATGTTTAGAACAGTCTTCGTAAAGCCAAAAGCGTGCTCACAAAATATTCTGCAATTTTGAATTTATTTTTCGTCTTTTGTTCGGTTCTTTAGTCGAATCGCTTTGTCTTCACGGCTGGCTAGCGTTAAAAAAATAAAGTTTTTTGGTATTCTCAGATTTATCTCTTTCCATCATATTATTTTATCCCATTTGATATATCTTGTTTTTTTTAATGAATGTTGTCTGAAAGTTAAGTCTATCATCAATCTGCTGTACTGTGTAGCGTTTTAAATGATCACTTTAGACTAAAGTAGGATTTATTAAATATTGGTGATTTTTAATTAGATTATTATGATATTGATTATTTATGTTGCCATTGTAAGCGCGACGGATGTGGGTTCGGTTCCTACTCGGGGAATGAATTAATTTCATTTTCACTCTGGTATTGAATTTTGCCACTCAACAAACAATATCTAAAAGTTAGCTTAAAAGCACAATGTCTTAATACTAGGTTCCCTTTGACGGCTGTATGCGATATACAGCGTGAAGCCATCAAAAAGGAAGTAACTATATGGGGTGCATAAGAGCTCTTCAACGAATTAAATAACAACAGTAACATTACAAAAATTTTATTTGTGCAATATATTGAAAATGTTTGATCTTTTTTTAATTTTTAACCGATGAGATACTTGTATCATAAATATATATTGTCTTGTGGACACATCGATGTCGAGTTTAAAGTTCAATTTATTATGTTTAAGCTTTGAGAAAAATTGTGTGTATGTTTAAAAAATAAATCAGCTTCACGTTGTATCCTGCACACAGCAGGGTAGGCAGAGGGAGCCTAGTGAAAGACACTCCGTTCCCCATATTCTGCGAATTCTGGAGGCATTGCGTGTTAAGTGGCAAAACTCAACGCCGCACTTTGCCTTGACACCAGAGCGAAGAAATGGAAATATAAATTTAAGTAATTATTTCATCTCCTTGAGTGGGGATCGAACCCACAACCAGTCAGTTTTACAGTCACACTTTGTGCCGCTGCGCCACGACCGGCCTCAATGTACAGGCCTGTATGTTTAAGCTTTGAGAAAATTCGTGGATTAGAGACGTGTAGATTAATAATAATTATTATTATTATAATAATAGTACAAAACCTTAGCTGACAATTTTGAATTGATGAATTTCCTAGAATATCCATATAAAATTAAAATTTCGCGCATTTTTAATTTACTCCAATGATCAATGTATGAAAGGGACTAAGTAAAACCTGAGTATAGTTCCAGTTATTAAAATATTTATACTGTTAGCAAATTCGTGTAAAAGAGGGTAGATGTAGATAAAAAAGATGATAAAAGCAGTGGAATTGTCTCAATCGAGGGTAGTTGCTAGTAGCCAACGGCCTCTATTGGAAGGAAACTTGTGTGAAGTATTGTTAGTAGGTGATACATATCACTTATTGCAATTACATTATATCTCTTTCCAAATAGTTTAGAAACATATAGACGATATGTGTTTATATAGTGTTTTTTTAAAAAAACGTTAACCGCTTCTGATTTCTAACAATAACTTAATCGCTAAGTAAACAGTAACAACTGCTGTTATTTTGAATTAACATTTATTGTGATTTATTTTCCAAAATATAAGAAAAAGTTTCGTTAAAACTTCTGCCTAATATTTCTCTTTACTAAATTACGTCTGTGTGTACCTAAGTATTCTGGAAAATAATTTATTAGCTTTCTATGAAACTTCGGGTTTCAGTCTTCAATTTAGTTATAATTTTTTATACTCTTGTGTACAAGTTTGTATGATGTCTACATCATTTTAAGCAAGAAGAATTTCATGCATTTTTTTTTATCTTCGCGATGTATCCCGCGCGTTGCATGGTACGCAGAGGGAACCTGCAAACGTAGTGTGAAGATACCCCGTTTCCGAATTTTGAGGCATGTTGTGTGGCGGAACTCAACACCGCGCTTTCTCTCGTTACCAGAACAAGAAAATGAAAATATTAAATTCTTTATTCTCCTGAGTGGGAATCGAACCCACAACCTTCGCGTTTACAATAACACTCTTTTGCCTTTGCCTCACGATACCCTCAGATTTTGATTTAATTTTTATACGCTCTTTTTTAGTATTTATATGATGTAGAAGCAAGAAGAAGAAATTCATGCAGATTGTATTTAGTAAATTAAATAGACGAAACATAACATTTTCTGGTCTTGGGTTTGGCACTAGTTTGGTAGTAGGCCGTGCGCGAAAGGAGTAGAGCTGAATGTAAAAAAAAATAATAACACAATTTAAAATTATAAATTCACATTAATATTATTTATACATGTATATGAATGTTGTCTATTTTTTTATGTTTTTACTTTGTCAACAATAAATAAATTTTCCTATAGAATATTATTAAATCTGATAATTCTATATAGGTCCCAAAAATATACGAAACAGAATTGCTTAGCTAATCTCTATCTAGGCTTTACAATATGTGCTGGAACTGGTCCATAAAGATAAACTGTCACTTTTATGTATGTAGATTTTATTGCCGACGCTCCTTTACTTGCTAAAATAATGTTTTATAGGTTAAAAGTCATCTTAAAGAGTTTTAAAAATATTGGATGTTGTTTATTTTATATGCTTTAATTTAATTTGCCGTTTTAGTATGTGTGTTGGTGTATGTTAAATTTTGTAAGCATTATTTGACCAACTTCCCAGTCTCGTATTGAGATGAATATCGATGATTTTTTCAGTTCTAATGACAATGAAATATCATAAAATCAATATTGATGCATGATTGATGTGTGAAAAAATTGTCGATAAAAAAAAGTAAAAAATAAAATATTAATTAAAAATCTATTAAAACCAATCTTATTTGTTATTATAACCTTAAAGATATAATAATTAAAAAAAATATTTTAACATTTCAGATAATAGAAAACGTTTTTTAACTTCACGCTGTAACCTGCATATAGCAGTGTACGTACTGAAACCTAGTGTTAAGACACTCCGTTATCCAATTTCCGCCAAATTTGAGCGTGAAGCTGATTTTATATATTTATATACATAAATTATAAATAATAAATACATACATTAGGTATATTATAAATTATAAATCAGCTTCACGCTGTATCCCACACACAGCAGGGTAGGCAGAGGGAGCCTAGTGTTAAGACACTCCGTTCCCCCCTTTCGCCAATTTCTGAAGGCATGGCGTGTTGAGAGGCGGAATTCAACGCCGCGCGTTTGTTTTGACACCAGAGCGTAGAAATGAAAATATTAATGTAAATAAATATTACCTTTCCGCGAGTGGGGATCGAACCCTCAACCACTCGATTTTAGTCACACTTTGTGCCCCTGCGCCACAACTGGCCTCATATATAAATTATAGGTTAAGAATAAAGTAAATGGATACATATTATATATTAGCCGAGTTACCCATAAGAATTATTTCGCAATAAACACAATTATTTTCTAGCCTATGTTTTACCTTCCTTTCACTGTGGATAACATAGAGTTGTTTACAAATTAGAATAGCTTCAGGGTAATGGTTTGGTCCATTTAATGTCTTACTGAGGCGTCCGCTTTATATTTGAAAACTTTCACAACAACATTAACATCTTTAAGGCTCAATATTTCTCGTTCCAAGTTCCTAAGTCATTAAGTTGTTCATTTTAATCAAGTAATTTTGTTAGTGGAGACAATTTTTGTTTTTTTATAACCTTATAGGATGTTTGCAAGACTCTCCTGGTGCAATCGGACAGCGCCTGACTATAAACATAAAGGTCGTGACTGCGATCCCCACTCAGGGATATTAAATATTTTCATTTCTTCGCATTGGTAACAAGACAAGGCGGCGTTGAGTTTCACCGTTCAATATTCAATGTCTCGATTCATCGAGAAATTGAATGTTGATTTCCAATTTCTATGAAATTGGATGAAAAGAGGCAAACAGAATGTGTTTTTTTTGTTTGAACAATCTTTTTGATCTATGAATCTATTTATCCAGACAAATACTTAAAAATAAAAATTGTTTAATAAATGTTTATTTTTTTTATTTGTAACATCCTGAAAAAAGCTTAAAAATATTTAAAATGCTGTTGATAAAATTTATTTAGAGAAATACGGTTTGTGATTGCAGGGCGTGTTTTCTATTTCACTAAACATTGTTTCGTATTTGAATTTACGCGTATTGACGTCAGATGTTATAAAAATTATTACTTGATCTGCGTATTTTCTATTCGTATTTTCTCTTAAAAATAGATTTTTATGCTGACTGTGTAATAATTTTATAGAATAAATGTATCTTCTTTTACTTCTCTAGAGTTCGATTTTCCAAAATTCCTCAGTGGATCACTACTAAGATCATATCTGTAAAATTTCAAAATTCTAGGTTTAAGTGTTTGAGGTGTCCGTTGATCTCTGGATCAGTAATTTCATACATTTATATTAGATATTTCTTTAGGTGAGACTACAACTGTTTATATGTGAGTATAATCTAATGAATAAAATTCGTGGTGGGAAATCGAACACACAACCGTCGCATTTACAGTCATACGCTTGCCCTTGCGTTATGACGGCCTCTATTGTATTTTTAAAGTACATATTTTTAATTATTTTTTATTGCATAGACAATACCATTTTTTTCATTATTATCTTTCAATAGTAGGTACTTACAAAAGCCTATTCTGATTCATAATTGTGATAAAGGCATAAAATAGGAAAACTTTGGATGTGAAAAATATTTTTCAGCATTCTGTCATTTATTAATACCAATATATTTTACAATTTTTTTAATCATCTCCATTTTTACCATTTTTTACATTTACTTTGATTTTACTATCTCATGCTTCTTAGTAATCTATATTAACATTAAAGAAAATATTTTATTTCTTTATGGGCTTAGTTAATCGTCTTTATACAGCGACTTGCAGAATGAGCTGACTTCTTGCCCTCTGGTGTGGCGTATTTGAGACTTCAAAGTTTTTATGCGTGAGTCCCAGGTGGATGGACGTTTCCAACCATTTTCTCTATTGAAATTAGAATATGTTTGTCTTATCCTTAACGAGGATACGGGGCTTATCAAATCTGATGTAATGGTTGGATTTGTCTGCAGTATGCTCACATACAGTTGACATTGATACATATTCATTCTTGACATCCGAGATGTGTTCCTTCACCCTAATACCTATGCTTCTCTTTGTTTGACCACTGCAAAGAAATATTACTTTTCAGTGTTCTCCAGAATCGGCTCACTTTCTTGTTAGGCTTGTATATAGTTTAAACATACCAAGAAAGTGAGCCAAATATAGTTTACTATGTTCATTTGCTCGTAATCTTCAATAATAATGCGTTGAAACACTTTGATGTATTAATTATGTGTTTGAAAACAAATTCAAACCCATATTTATAAACTGCTCTCAATCTGAGATAGATCTTGAAATGCCGTTTTCATTCATAAACAGATTTGGGAACGATTTATAAATAAGGGGTCAGTATAGTATACAAAGACTAACAGAGTTAACGACGCTCAGTCTACGTCGGAAAATCAGTGACCATAGTATGCATACTGGCTGGCTCTATTATAACGTAGCACAACGTGAGTTAGGCAAAAAGAGAAATATAAATCTGGTAGAAGTATAATCATTTTATTAAATATTTTTTTAAGCGGATCAAAAAGGCAGAATGATTGAATGTCATAAATTAAGGATTTGCTTTTGAGCTTCTAGTCTTATTAATGATATAAAATAAATTAAGAACATGTAAATGATTTAAGAAATATAGTTAGAGGAAGACCTTCGAAAGCACTAATTATACTGACCAAAAGTCACTTTCAAAACATGGCGTTTCCGAAAGTCATATGTGAAGATGTTGATTAATGTGGATGAAACGAAAGAGGAATGATGTGACCGAGGGTACATAAATATTTCAATAACTATTCTGAAGAATAAATTATTCTATTTTTTTTTTAATGCAGTTACGTTACTGTTTTAATACATTATACCTGTTTTCTGTACAATGCATATTTGGAGCACCTGTACCAAAACTACATGGGCCCTGATGCTGCGCTGCAGTTGTTTTTAACTTTAGCAGTTGTCAACGTATTTTTTGCTTATGTGCTACCTTGCATTTTTGTTCCACATACATTAGAGTTTTGACCAAACCAGAAAATTGTTATATACATACTAGTATATGTACTAGTAAAATTATATGAAAAACATGAAAGTTGATTAAAATATATTTTAGGTAATACTTGATAGCAGATTCTGTTAGTGACCGATAATAATATAGTTGAGCACTCTATGAAACAAACCTAAAGCTAAGCTTTCATCATTAACCGACTTGGTTATGGCACGCGTGGAGTGCGTTATCAGTAAGTGTAAACAGGCTGTATGAGTGCCTATTGACCCTGATTGCTAAGAGGACGCGGTTTTAGTTTTTATTCAATGTTTCACTACAATATATAGAATATAATATTATTTGTATATTGAGAGTGATAAATTGTTATCATTTTAAAAATATTTTTTTTAAGCTTTCTTTTTTTCTGAATCAATACATTAATCTAATTTATTTTCTTTTATAACTATTTTGCAGTATTTATCTGTTTGTGGTACACAGAGTTAAAACTAAAAAACTACAAAAAAATACATATATATGTAATATAGTTTAGTAGAATTTATTCATAGCTTTGTATCTTTTAGATTTTTCCAGACACTACTACATATTTTATCATTATAAAAGACAAAATAAAAAGATATTTATCGATTTTATCAACACCTATATATAGGACGAATTAAGAAAGTAACGGTAAAATTTCAATTTGTGAAATTACAATATATTTTAGACTCCTTCCATTTCTAAAATCGTCGACCCTTGTACAACTTAAAAAATATCCCATCCCTCGTGGATATATTAGTACCATTTTTCATAAAAATGATTAAATGCCAAATTAACGGTACCCAGGTTAGGTTAAGGGACACCCTATCAATATCCATACAAATTTATTCAGAATAATGTGTAAAATTATGACTTTGACCTTTTTGGATAATTATAGAGGCTTAAAAATTTAATTGGTTTCTATGATTTATTTTCTTTTTCTAATTAAAGGTTCAACATTGCACAACTAATAACAAGACTGACTAGACTTTAAGTTATTTAATGAGATAAATTATAAGTAATTATTATTATTAAGATAATGAAGGCCATTTTACAGCACTGACTGTTAATTGTTAGTTGTGGGTTCATCTCAACCTTGGGATAAATTTATTTCAATTTGCCTTGCTCTGATAGAAATAAACGTGGCTGTGTCCCCTAAAATAGCAATATGTGTTAGGCATAGAAGGGAGTGTCTCGACACTAGGTTATGGATGTGTGGATAAAACAAAATTTTTCAATATGAAATCTGAGACCTATGTCCAAAACTTATAAAAAAAATTATAAATCAGCTTCACGCTGTATCCCGCACACAGCAGGGTAGGCAGAGGGAATCTAATGTTAAAACACTCCGTTCCCCAGTTTTTGCCGAATTCTGGAGGCAATGCATGTTGAGTGGCAGAACTCAATTCCGCGCTTAACCTCGACACCAGAGCGAAGAAATGGAAATATAAATTTAAGTAAATATTTCATCTCCTCGAGTGGAGATCGAATACACCGTCGCGCCACGACTGGCCTCATATGATAGTATAAAATCATACATGCGGAGAATATAAAAATATATTGACATCCCTGGATATTGGAGGTTTCGGTACAAAAGGTAAATAAGGATAAGCTGAGCAAATAAGATCATGTATGTTTCGTGTGCATATGTTTACTTTGCCATTTTGGTGCTCAGTAGATTTTAAGGACAGAAGTACATAGCTACGAATACGAAACTCGAGACATCCCTAGATATGTTTGAGTAGTATATAATTTTTTTTAAGTTTCACGCTATATCCGGCACAACTTCCAAAAAAAAACTTATATTATTGCCCGACACGGCAAGAAGGAGCAGTTTATATAATTTATTCTATGAAACAACAAAAGGAACTAATATTAAAAATATTAAACATAAGATACTTAAACAATCAATTATGAAAACACACAAAATAATAATTGCCAAATGTGTTTTAATTAAAGAAGCTTTGCAAATTTCCTAAATAAGGCGTATAATGTGTGAATGTGATCATTAAATTGCATAACGATTCAAAAGATCACAGATATAAAACAGTATTAAGACATTCATTCTTGTTTTTCCGCCCATCTTTCAGACATTGTGTGTACAGTGGCGAATCCCAACACCGTTCTTTGTAACACCTATGTTACTAAATTGTTTTAAAATTAATCAATACAATCACAAAAGTAATTACTTATTTAGAAAACGTATAAAAATTATTATATAAGCTTGGCGTTGAATTCCGCCAATGCCTACAGAATTCAGCGAAAAGTGAGGAGCGGAGTGCCCTAACACTAGGCTCCCTGCCTGCAAAAAAATTATAAAAAAACAATTACGGCTTATTCATACCAAATAATTCCATTATAACTTTTTAAGATCGGTCTTACGTATTATTATAAATTTTTTGCGCTTTCTGTAGGTTATTTTTAAATGAGCTGCCAGTTTTTGGAGAAAGGTATGAGCTATTACCGCACTCCATCTTTCAATGTCCATGTACCTACGCCGGGGAAAATCCGTGTTTGTATCATAGTTTTATGACTTTTTAATAGAATTTAAATGAAAATGTAATAAATATGAAATAAGCAAAATAATTGTTTTTATTTTGCTTTTATATATATTGTATTTATATTAATATTCGTTTTTTTTAAATATTTTTACCTAATATCCATTTCGATAATCGTTAATCAAACTAAAGATTATAATTTTAATTCGTTGCCACAGCTAACTAGTGGGACCATCAAAATGCTCAAACTCAGGTAGAAAGTGGAGAACGGAATGTTTTAATACTAGATTTTCAGCGACATTGAGATATACTGTTGGAATACTACGATAAATTGAAAATAAAAATGCTATTAATAAAATATTATTTAATTTTTTTTCTAAATTTATAACATACATAACTAACAATAATTAGTTATACGTACTGTTATTACCACATATTTACGATATAACAATAAAATATTTAGGCTAATCCTTTGAAAGTTACATAGAATCTTATTTCAGTGATAAGAATCATCAAACTGTTTGGGACACTAAGGATAAACGACTACAGACGACCTCTAAGGCCGGAACAAATAAAGTCTCATGCGTAACTAATATACTGCTCGGATACTAGAGCCACAGACAGCCATGATTAAACATATCGAAATCTATACATATAATTAAATTGGAAATCGTGGCGCAGGGGCACAAAGTGTGACTGTAAAACCGACTGGTTGTGGGTTCGATCCCCACTCGAGGAGATGAAATATTTACTTAAATTTATATTTCCATTTCTTCGCTCTCGTATCGAGGACAAGCGCGGCGTTGAGTTCTGCCACTCAACACGCAATGCCTCCAGAAAGTGAGGAACGGAGTGTCTTAACACTAGGTTCCCTCTGCCTACCTTGCAGTGTGCGGGATACAGCGTGGAAGTGATCGCTGTCTATAAATGGAAAATATATGAAACACTGTTGTTGGGGACATTTTATCAATGTAGTAGAACCCAAAACAATATTTTTTCAATTTGTTAATTTGTCTTTGCGTTTGTGTTTGCTAATTTCGGCTTAACTGATTTAAATCCGTAATAACTATGGGTTCGATTTCTCTTCCTTTGCATCAAGCAGTTGGGTCAAATCACTAAAATTCTTTTTGAAAATAAATTTCGTTCTTAATATACTAAGAGTGGCCGCCATGACTTAAAATGGCAATAGTATCTAATTTACTATGTTAAACGAACGTCTACTTATTAAATGCCTACTCATAATTACCAAATTATGTTAATAAATAACCTTTGATAAGACCTAAGTAAAAGTTCCCAACGATATCATTAACGTTGGAAGAACAAAGTGAGTATTAATTAGTTTAACACTTAATTAATTTAGGTGTTATAATTAATTAATTTAAATTTATTTTTTTAATATATTTTTTGTGTATTTTATTTGATGTATTTTTATATATTTTATTTAATATATTGTTTATGCTTTATTTTCAAAAAAATATTAGTATTCTACCAAACACAACTATAACTCTGCCAAATTTCATACTCTACCACTCTGCTTCACGTATTAGTACATAGATATATATTATAACAAAGGTTAAGGTGTATTAAAATCATTAGGTATTAGTAAAAAAAAAGCTTTGCGAGGCATTCTCTTTTTATACGTTGATGTACTAAGTATCGTACTAAAATTGTCTAGAGGGTTCATCTAAATCGTAAAGCTGAATATAATTTTTCAGTTTAGGGGTCGGCTTTATAGGATTGAAAAAGTACTGAGTTATGTGTAACACAAAATTTTTTATATTACGATCTGCGGGATAAAGAGTGAAAATGAAAAAAAAATACATACAACCATAATCACACTTTTATTAAAAATGGATGGTTATAAATATTAGTATATTCAGATATACATATATTAATCTACCAGTCGTGGCGCATTGACAAAAAGAATGAATCTAAACGCGACTGGTTGTGGGTTCGGTCCTAATTTTTTTTATATATAAATACATTTTTTTAGGAATTCATGGGATCGATTGTTTGAATTTGAACTCTATATCTCAAGGTGTTGCTTGAGATAAAAGCTCTTGACTGACAGAGAGACAGACAAAGCCAAGGTCAGAGCTCTTCTAGCTCGGCCTCCCAAAGCCCGGTGACGCTGTAGAGGTCAGTAGGGCTCATTCGAAAAAGGTAAAGTAAAGGAGAAACACAGACAGATAGACAGACGGACGGACAACAAAGTGATCTTATAAGGGTACCTTATAAGGGTTCTTTTTAAAAGGTATGAAACCCTAAAAAATGGAGTAACACACCTGAATATCTATATGTTTGTTAATTTTGAGCTGAACGCTGAACAACATTTTAGTTTGTATATTTTAATATCGTTAAAAAGGAGTTTTGCTATATAACTGTAACCTTAACACAATTACAGTGTCATTCATATTTGGTTAGGGTCGACTCATTTCGCGAACATAAACCGACATTGTGTCCTCATAATAAAATATTATATAATATAATATATATATTGTTCTGTAGAAGGAAAATAAGCTTGTAAATCTCGTTACGGAGCTTTAAAATGTTTTCATGAATGTCAGCACTTCTGCAAAGGAGCGATTAAGAGAAGATTTAAAATGCTGCTTTTATAGACTATTAAGAGAATCACCAGATATATATGTACCATGGAAGTTAGAAGTAATACATAGGAGCCAATACTCAATAAGAGTCCGACGAAAGAAATGACTTTTGTAGGAACGAGTGGATATTTCGTATTCCAGTACGATTTTTTATAATTTTCCGGTTCAAAATACAATCATTATAGAAAACAATGGAGTCATATGTGTCGTTGTTTACTTTGTAAGTAACAGGTGATTTTTTTTTGTTTGGGGGAAGGGCGTTTTTTCAATTCTCTTTCACTTATTAATGTTTATTTTTTCAATAATTTTACAAAAATTTCTACCAGAATATATTAGTTTGTAAGACTTTAGTTGTAAATTAGTTTGTTATATGTATTGGCTGGCTTACAATACTAAAAAAAGTATTTATATTTTCGTATATTATTACCTTTTTAAAATTTAAATAGGATACGCACATATACAGTATCTTCTAATCTATACATCAAAACCTACATATTATATTTTTTAATCGATTTTGGTATTGTATTGGAATGACGTAGAAATAAAATTAAAAGTAACTTTAAGTTTAATTAGAATTAAGATTTTTTTAAATATTATATACATTTTAAAAAAAATATATCCTTAGAGGCCAGTCGTGGCGCAGCGGCACGAGGTGTGACTGCAAAATCGACTGGTTGTGGGTTCGATCCCCACTCGAGGAGATGAAATATTTACTTAAATTTATATTTCCATTTCTTCGCTCTGGTGTCGAGGCTAAGCGCGGCGTTGAGTTCTGCCACTCAACACGCAATGCCTCCAGAATTCGGCAGAAAGTGGGGAACGGAGTGTCTTAACACTAGGTTCCCTCTGCCTACCCTGCTGTG
>JAATLQ010027029.1:0-11188 GCA_013421005.1 Heliconius erato x Heliconius himera
TTAAACTTAACTGTTATGATTTATGAAGGTAATCTCCACTAACAATTCAATTTTGTTTACTTTATTGTATAAAATATTATATAATAGTGCTTCAAAAATATATATTTTTATCAACAATCATATAACCCAGACGTTTCGAACGTCATTCTTTAGCCAGGGTCATACCAGCGCGATTGCTGTATAATATTCGCTGGCAAGCTAATGCCTTGAGTTCATTCAAATGACGATAACTTTTTTTTAATGAACCGATTTTGATGAACCAAACTTTAGAACCTACGTTGAGTTAAAACAAAGCAATTGGTGAAATTTTCAAGTAAATCGGTTCAGTAGTTTCAGAGAAAAATGCGGACAACAATATGTCGACAGACAGACAGACAGACAGACAGACAGACAGACAGACAGACAGACAGACAGACAAGAAATTCAAAAAAAATATTTTTGCTTTCTATTATTCTTTTTAAGTGTCCCTCTATCCATTTCAGTCAAAATTACTAAATGTACAGACAAAATATTTTTACTGTCTTATTATATATAGAGATAGAGATAAAAACATCTCAAAACTATTCTAATCAGGTACAAATGAAATTTTGAACATACACAAATATCAATATCCTTTATTTTTGGAATCGATACTAATGTAAGTAATCTTTATAAAATTAATTTTACTCTGACAAGAGCCAGCCAAAACGACAAAAGATTTTGTAAATGGAAGTAGGTTCCTATTTTTTGTTCACATTAACAATCGATATTCTAGTTACAAAACGATTTTATTTGCAAAATATTTTTTGATTAACCCTACTATTATAATATTTTTAGGTAAATATACGATACCTTCAAATACTCACATATTTATACCAATATTTGATTTACATCGACGTGATGACATTTACCCAGAGCCCGAACGTTTTATTCCTGAAAGGTTCCTCCCTGAAAATAGCGTAAATCGGCACCCATACGCCTATTTGCCTTTTAGTGCCGGGTCAAGAAACTGTATAGGTAAGTGGAACTAGACGCCTATCAACTGCCACATTAGTCCAGTCAACATAAGTGAACAGATTGATGGGTATAGTTTGTGATATTTTCTTTTATATATATTTCAGGTCAAAAATTCGCTATGCTAGAGATGAAAACATTTGTATCAAGTTTGTTAAGGCGATTTCGTCTAGAAGCTGTGACTAAACGATCTGATCTTGTCTTTCGAAGTGATATAATATTACGGACTGTCGGGCAACCAGTGCACGTTAAATTTCACAAAAGAGAATAAGCTTTTAAATTAAACTATTTTAAAATAGACTCGTCTCAGTCTACCCGTGACCACGGATTACTGCAAAGTATTCGAAACGTCGGGTTTCAAAAATGTATAATTTTAAATATACACGATTAATGCGGTTAAAATAGTTTCATTTAAAATGTATAATAATCGTGAAAATCAAAGAACTTATTAGAGAATAAGATATTTATACAACCATTAGAAGTTATAAAGGGTATTCATGATTATTTATCTTTAGTAAGTAATTTAGATTATTATTTTGAACTCCACACTATCTAAATAATGTAGAGCTAATTTAACGCTACGGTCTCCTCATACCTGTTTTTCCTGATTCACTGTCATTAACCTCTTCACACATGGGTATGTGGGGGTACCATAATTCTAATACCAGCCGCAATACACCTTTCAACAAATATTAAATAAATTCCGTCTTTACTAAACATAACATACACTACTACATATTTCCCGAATATACCACATCATTCACTTGTTCTTAATACTCCCATTTAGACTGATCTTCCGTATTTTCTTAATTTCTTTCGAATACTAGAACTTTTACTCGTACTCAGGCTTAGACCACTATTTTCTGCTGACACTCTGCTTTTGGAGTTGTTATCAATGCCTGTGACTCGCAAACTGATGTTGCAATGAGCACTGCATTATTTTGACCAGGCAATTTACCTTCAGGTCACCTACTTTTTCTCCCATGTGACTTTTGATGGATTAGGTAGAGGTATTTTTAATATGGCGTATTCTGATAAGGCAAATGTTTATAGCTTCACGCTGTATCCCGCACACAGGAGGGTAGACAGAGGGAACCTAGTGTTAAGACACTCCGTTCCCCACTTTCTGCCGAATTCTGGAGGCATTGCGTGTTGAGTGGCAGAACTCAACGCCGCACTTAACCTCGACACCAGAGCGAAGAAATGGAAATGTAAATTTAAGTAAATATTTCCTCGAGTGGGGATCGAACCCACAACCAATCGGTTTTACAGTCACACTTCGTGCCGCTGCGCCACGACTGGCCTCAAATGTTTATAAACATATAATAAATTATTTTTATTTATTTTGTCGTATTTCTTTCTCTCTTACAAACCTAATATTAAAGAACATATTTAAATTTCAATTATGGAAATAACAAGTAGGACACACTACACACTGCGCACAGCAGGGTAGGCAGACCGAACCTAGTGTTAAGACGCTTAGTGTCCCACTTTCCGCAGAATTCTGGAGGCATTGCGTGTTTTGTGATGGACTGGACTATTATAGTGTGGTATGGTTTCTGCGAGATATTACCAACACAAATGTCTTCTATTTACTGGGAAGTCTCAGTGCAATGTGTATGTTATATTTTCTAAATAAAGATCATTTTCATTTTTATTTACAACTTTGTGTGTACACTATTACAATTCAGTTTATTAAATAAAACAACTATTCTGATATCATAATTTAGGGTAAAATAGGAAAGGACTCTTCAAGAGGTCAAATAAAAGAAGATTTAGGTACTCAAAACCTATATAAGTATAGCTTTAGCTAGCGCACTCTCATGGCATTGGTAGATAGATAGAGAAACTGATAGCGTGGTCCGAAATTTTAGCTTTTCCAACACGCAATGCCTGTAAAATTTGACAGAGAGTACTTGTCTACAATATCTTGAAAACGGTAAAATTTTGGACCATATAGTATAGGGTACAAATGTTTGGAAATTACCTCCAATATCACCTGTATCAGTTAGTCTATATATCTATTAATCACCAGTATTGAGTATATTAGAAGGCAGACAGGCATGCGCATATAGCAGGGTGGGCAGAGGGAATCTAGTGTTAAGACACTCTGACCCCACTCTTTGCCGAATTCTAGATATTGCGTGTTGACTGGCGGATCCCAACGCCGCGCTTCACCTTATTACTAGAGCGATAAAATAAAAATGTTAATAAATAAATATTCAATCTCATGAGTGGGAATCGAACCCACAACCACCAGTTTACAGTCACACACTTGTGCCACTGCGTTACGACGGCATTATAAGTATGAGTTTCATGCTAATGGCAATTAGCAAGATTAATGTAGATCATCCATTGGACTGCCATCTAGTATAAATGAAATGCAAATCATTTTGTAAGCTTGTAAAACTTAGTACTCTAATTACCTCAAAATTTCTTACCAAAAAAATCATTATAAATTCTCAAAATATCCATCTCACAGTGAGCGTTTGAAATGTAACCAATCTTTTTATTTTAATGCTAGTTATGTAACATTTAGAAATAAGATACCGAAAATATAGAAAATAGTTTTTAAAATTCATCTATAGGTACTTACTTTTATACGATAGAAAAAAAATCACAATAGAAAATAAATCATTATATTATTTTGAGAAATGCGCTCATTATATCTATATTTAATTATTGAATTTTATTTCCATTTTACATTCAACTTTATTTGTCTCGCGGTTCACCCTCTTAGGCCTCAGAATTATGCATATTTCCTTGTTTGAGTCAACGCTTACCAAAGCGCACAAAAATCTGTTATTTATGTCATTACAAATTTAATACACCTAATAGGCAAATATTATTAATATTGACCTTCCTATCAAATTTTTGACTTAGACGGAGTCAGACACCGCAATCGAAACTAAAACCAGAATAACGTTTATCTCGTAGGTCAAAAAATTTAAGCATACGTCGGTGGAGAGCTATTTTATTTCATAAGTACTAAGTACAGATTTGGAAAATGTAAACTAAGTAAAAGATACAGTGGGTATCTTTTACTTAGTTTACATTTTCCAACATATTTTTTCGTTTGCACCACTCTTTGCGTCACTTCCGGGAATGAATCGAAGCTACACTTTATTGTGGCAAGAGTTTGACTCTTTTTCTTCGATTCATTCCCGGAAGTGACGCAAAGAGTGGTGCAAAGGAAAAAATATGTTGGAAAATATAAACTAAGTAAAATGTATCTTTTAATTAGTTAGCACTTTGCAAATAAAAATGGTGAGATCAAATATTTACACTTTAAATTGGATATTTAATATAAAAAAATGCAATTGTTGTTTCCAAGCAAGAAGCACTTAAATATATTTGTTGTTATAAAAATCCATTTACAATTCAGTTTTTTTTTTTTTTTTTTTTTCAGTTTATAGACATTTATTCTCAATAAGACCTAAGCCACTTACTTGAGAACAATACTTTAAAATACATTAGTTAAGTTGTCGTTGTCAACAGTTACATTTACGTTTACAAAAATAGCTTATAATAATTAAAGATAAAGTTATTGTGACAAAATGGTAAAATTTATACTTACTTAACACATTTTTAATAATTATCGCGGACGTATTTCGCCAATTGACATTTAAATGTGTTAAATGAGTTAACATTTTTTATATGTGATGGTACTTTATTATAAAATTGCGCTCCTTCGAAAGTTATCATTTTTTTACCGTAATTGGTCCTTGTTCTGGGCAGCACCAATAAACTAGCGTAACAATTGTTTTATCTATATTTGAAAAGCCATTGCGGTTATCGCAGTGGGACTTCGTCTGACTGTAAACACGACGGTGCAGTGGCTGTGAGTTCAATTCTGATTCTGAGGGAAAGCAATTTTCAGTTTTTGACTTTTACTGCTTACTATACTCTGCTATGTGGTAAAATGAGAAAAACTTTGTTTTTTTATAGTAAAATACTTTATAGTAGCAATAATAAAATTCAAATACACTTATTTTAAAGTAAGAAAATAATTTATATAAAAATAGGTAAGTATAATGTTAAACTTTAAACTACACGAACGGTGACTAGGCTGACCCCATGCGCTATAACGATATTTTTAGAATTCGACAACACTAAATAGGCTTGATGACGAACGTAGCACTTTAGCTAAGATAAGTATATACATTACCAATGTGTGTATTCGAGCGCGTGTGCTTTATTATTATTCAATTGTAACAAATACAACATAATATATATGTACGGATCATAATTAAAGTGTTAAAACTGTGCTGATTGCTGAATGATCTTTACTTTTTATTTTCGTAGTCCATAATATCTGAAAAATAAAATTGAATGTTTATATTATAACAGACACAATATGAACACATTTTTCAATTCGCCCACACACCACCTTGTTGTTCGTTTTTATAATTCTAAGAAATTTTAAGCACTGCGTGGGTGCATTGCATGGTGACATCGGCGGCAAAGGCACCCCCTGCGGAACTCGAGCCTATGCTTGCGTCCGTAAACTGAGTGTTGAAATATTTTAATTTTACATTTTCTCGAAAATATACGTCCAAATTACATGCTGTAAAAGCCAGACCTTATCTTCATTAAACTTCCTTGATGATGGAATAATATTCGCTCGTAAGTTTCAATATGAATGTTAAAGTAATCAAATATCACCTGCATTTTTTTTATATTTTTTGGCACAAAATGCCGTATTGTGACTTATTTATAAAATATAGATAGACGATGTCGTTGACTTTTTTCTAATTAATGTTCTTGTAATACATATATTTAACTATTTTTGCAGCGCACGCGGATAATGTAATTCGATGGCTTCCATTATTATTGTCCTATATGCAGCCCTGAGAAATGTAGCGTCCATACAAAAAAATGTTAATCCGACCAGTAGTTCCAGAGATTTTAGGAGTTTAAACAAACTGTTCAGCTTTATTATATAAGTATAGATGATTATTTTAACTATAGAAAGAAAGTTCGAAAATTTATAAACTGCTCTCAACCCTGAGATTGATCTTAATTGATTACAATGTATGAATGAAAACGGCATCTCAAAATCACTCTCAGAGTTGAGAGCGATTTATAAATATGCATCTATGTACGCATACTGTTACATAGTATTTAAAAAAAAGACGTTTCACGAAAACTTTACCTTAAGAGCTTGCCTAAATTTAGTAGACATGAGACTGAAAAGTATAGGATTCAGTACAATACATAGCCAACTGTTAACCAATATTATTCTGTAACCAATACCCCAAACCTGAAAAAGATATATTATATGAGACAATATTTTTAAAAGAATTATTTTTCAAAAAGGAGGATCTTCCATATTTGCTATATTTTTTATTTATATTCTACCATTTAAATTTTTTTTTATATTTGAATTTGAAAAAAATGAAGTCAGAATCTTACTCGATTTCCATAGGATTCCATGGAGGAAAGCCTTCTATATAAAGTAGTGTCTTAAATGTTTAAATTTTTATGAAACATTTTTTATTTTAGTAACTTTAGTAACGTTTAATTTTTCGCATACAAAACACTTTCCTAAATGAGCTTTCCTTCCATAAATACCTATTTATATTCCTTTTCATTAAGATTTGATATTGTGTTAAGAATTAAAGCCCAATTTTTATTGCACAAAACATAGCTAAAGTGGCCTTCGCAGGGTCACAAACTCCACAAGAATGAAATTGGCCCACAAGAAAAAAATATTGTGACATCAATTACGAATTATTATATTTATTTGTTGTTCTGTTTTTAAGATATTCTTACCTGTTCCATCTGCATAAGTCTTTGCATATCGAAGAGTAGAATAAGCAGTCGAAATGTAAAAAACGGCAGCCAACAGATTAGAAAAGATAATGTGATCGCTACTGAAAACCAACAAAAAATATTTACGAACTAAACTTTCTATATTGAGATTATCCTATTAAGAAACGCCAAAATTGAGCTTTGTATGAAATTATGTTATTGGAGCATGATAATATAAAAAATATAAAGAGACAAGATCATAATTACCGACAAGTTTATTTATTTTTCTCCTGTTATCCTTATGATTAAATATCTTCTTCTTAGAATTTGACTTTTCATTAACACTTACTTTGAACGCAATCATTGTGTAAACAAACAACATTATGCCAAGTGGTATAATGAACGTAACCAGCGCCAGAATACCATTGATGATTCTAGCCAAAGGACTGGGTACAATGTAGCAGACGCCAATATTCTGAGTCCTAACTAGTTCCACTGTCAACACTTCAGGTGCTGTCTCACATATTGCAATGATCCATATAAAACTTATTACTTTCATGACTCTTTTCCAAGCTGGCGCAGGTTTCAATAATAGAGGGTGCCATATTGCTATGTATCTCTCAATCGCTAGAGCTGTCATCACCAATATGCTGTTATTCCACAAAACTATAACAAAGAAGAAGTGAATCTTGCAAGCGTAGTTCCCAAAAACGTAAGAATCCATACAAAATACATAAACTTCCAAGAAAATCCCGAACGACACTACAATATCTGACACTGCCATATTGAACAAGTAGAAATTAGTCGTAGTGTGCATAGTTCTGTCCGAGTAAATCACAATGCAGGTAAGAAGATTACCGATGAGACCTACTATGAAAATCACTATCAATATCGAAACTAATAAAATCTGCAACCAAGTGTTATCTGTATATACCGCTCTTGCCAAAAATAATGACCACATTTTCAAATCATATTCTGGAACATCTGAATGATTCATAGTTATTAATTAATTTCAAGCTAATTTTTATTGGTTCTGGTTGCAAGGAAGGCTATTCAACACTACCTCGTGGCAGCCTGGTTATGTTAACAGTGGTATCGTTACGATCATTGTTTACTTAATTTAACAGCAGAGTTAATCGTGTTTGCTGAACAAACTTTTACATAGATTAAACTTCCTGAAAAATTCCATTGTTTGCATGGATATTAGCTCGGCTAATTCGAAGATCATTTCAATTTATTCAATTAATACCGAAATATGAGCCCACGATTAGCATGGCTACTGCTATTTATTTTATTTTGTCAGCTTCACGCTGTATCGGGTGGGTAGGCACGGCTGGGTGGGTATTTATAGGGAACCTAGTGTTAAAACACACCGTTTCCCATTTTCCGCCGAATTCTGGGGGCATTGAGTGTTGATTGGCGGAATACCTGGACACCAGAGCGGACACCATCTTTATTGGTTAAACTTTTTTTGTTTTGTATGAAAGCTACATTCTTGAGGAGCGCTATAGGCTATATAACATTACAGTGTAAGTCTTAGTCAGCCATAAATAACGAAATAACAATAATAATAAACGCCATAAAATTTTATTAAAACTGCTGCTATTTTATAATACCAATAGCAATAACAGAAATTTCAAGGTAATTAAAATCACAAGCAAATTAAAAAAAAAATCTAATAGAAACCAAATAATAGATAAAGATATAAGAATCGCAATTAGTGCCAAAATAAATAAAACTGGCCAGAATACTTTCTGGCCACGTTGATACGTTTGTACTACATTACTCTTGACTCTCTATGTTCCGATACTCAAAATGTTACTTTCATGTTACTTTTGTAATTCCTGAACCGTAAGCCGAAATCATATTTCAAAAGAATATGTTTGATGTTTTACATAGACGATAAAATAAATGTTATACCTACCGTCATGATTTTTTTCTTATCCACTTTTATACTTTATAGAAGTAATTAAACCAAACATCGCACAAAACTATGAAATTTAAGTTCATCTGGATACTAGGGTAACGACCAGACTGTAGGGACAAAAGAAATAAAAAGGCATGTTATTCTTGATCATTATTAATTAATGATCAAGAAATGAGGCCGTCGTGGCGCAAGGTGTCTGGTGTCGAGGTAAAGCGTGGCGTTGAGTTGGGCCAATCAACATGCAATGACTACATAATTCGGCGGAAAGTGAGGAACGGAGTATCTTAACACTAGGTTCCCTCTGCCTATCCTGCTGTATGTGGGACACAGCGTGAAGCTGATTCGATTAGATTTTTAGGGTTCCGTACCTTTTAAGGAAGGAAGCCTTGTAAAATTCTATGCGTATTTCGACACTTTAAAGGGAATCAAAATTAATAGAGTACTTCCGGTTGTCCTAGAATTATGAAATTTGACACCTAGCATCTACAGGTAGTACTAATTCGGAAAACTATACATTTGTGGTTAAATCCGAAAAAGTAATAGCCTTAAAAGGGGGCAAAATTTGGTATTAAACTTTTTGCTAGTTCAAATGAGGTGTCTGATGTAAGGGCTTTGGCTAAGCTAAGCTTGAATTTAAGAAAAAACTCGAGACCTCCAATTTTTGTACTTATTTCGGTGAGCGAGCCGAACACTTGTCCAGTTTTTTTTTATTATTTATCAAATTTTTGTTGAGGAATCGTAGAAAAAAAATTATAATATATATTGAAATTAGTGGAATTTCAGTAGTGTTGTCCTTATCGAATGCATGCGTTGAACGATTTTTTATTCAACTTAAGTTGATAAATTTTGTTGTATTTGAGCAGAAACAGCTTAACACTGAAATTTCTACTTTCACGGATACTAAAACAAAAATTTAAGAAACGTCACAAAGTTTGAATTTGAAATGTTGCACGCGATAATAAGTCACAAAAATGGAAACTATAGAGAATGTACTTACAAATTACATAATATTTTAATAATCTTACATCATTTTACTGTAACTAATTCTACTTCTTTAATGATTATTTTTGATTATGTAAATTTATTATCAAAGAAGCTTAAGATTTAAATTAAGTAATGGGCTATAAGTCTTTTTTTTCTTTAAATGCAATAAAGTGCTATAGAATATATAAAAGAAAATATTTAATAAATCTTATGAAAATCTTAGTTATTGTATGGGTGGCGTTATATTCGACTATCCGCAACTGGCAACACTGTTGTACTATACTCACGCTTGTTTTCAAGTCATAATTTTGACGGTTCAGTTTTGACGTTTTAAACAAATACCTTAAAATATTTATAGTTTTTTACAAAATATAATACATTTCAACTGATGATATTGTGTTATTTAAATACTAACATTCGTTATTTACAGTATTATATAAATGTCCTGCCATGTCTTATAAATCTTATATATTTTAATATTTTGGTATCATGTCTAATTTATCGTCTGTAAGTGCGAAAAATCATACTAAGAAACAAAATAATAACCGTGACCGTGATAAAAACAAATCAATAGCTTCCGAATCTGGTGGTTCTAGTCAGTGTGAAACCCCGCCGCTAATAGAAAAGGTACTTTAACAAGATCGAAAATATACCACAAAACATCAAACTTAATTAAAATATTGCGTGGCATTTAATAACAGTCAATTCTTTCTAGGATGGCCAGTCACAAGGTAAATTTGCAGGAATTGGTGCAGACTCAATACAGTGTATGGCTGAACAAGTCGGTGTGGATATTAATTCAGAAGCTGCAAATAATCTTGCAGAAGATATCAGCTACAAGCTACGACAAACTATTAGTGTAAGTAATTCCGTTGTATTTTAAAGAATTATAAATTAAATTTAAAAAAAACAGCATACTTAGCATTTACTTTGTGGGGATGTAGTTGCGAGGTGAGGAGTTTAGAACAGTGTTTAGATATGGGACTCACGTGTAGGTTCAAGGAGCTATAAGAGATATATACTCATTAACACTCATCTTCACTGTCTGTTAAAGCTTTTCTCAAGCACAACACCAAATTCAAAATTATATTCCTATCTGCTGCCTTCAAATTATGTTCTAGAAATCGGTACCTTCATTCACAAACTATCTAACTCCATCAGTGTGAATGTTACTAAATTCACCAAAAACATATAAGTTTTCACAAACCATTTATTAAAAAACAATTATGTTTGTCTTAAATATAACATACAGCTAAATATACTCTCTACAAACATCATTCTTTTTAATAAGTGTTTGGTGAAAAATAATGATGTTTTTAACATCTCTTGTGAATTTCCTATGAGTTAAGGTATTGAATGATTTGATGATAATTCTGAGTAAGCTAAAAACATTTAACAAAACTCTGAAGATATTGCTATTATACTTCTTGTATCTTTTACATAGAAACTTAACTTCTTTTCCTGGCTAATTCATTGATAAGTTCAAAATACTTGTTGCCTTTAAAATGTTGGTTTCTGGGAAACCATAAT
>JAATLQ010027029.1:11288-30822 GCA_013421005.1 Heliconius erato x Heliconius himera
CTAAAAACATTTAACAAAACTCTGAAGATATTGCTATTATACTTCTTGTATCTTTTACATAGAAACTTAACTCCTTTTCCTGGCTGATTCATTGATAAGTTCAAAATACTTGTTGCCTTTAAAATGTTGGTTTCTGGGAAACCATAATTTTACTAAAAACATTTAACAAAACTCTGAAGATATTGCTATTATACTTCTTGTATCTTTTACATAGAAACTTAACTCCTTTTCCTGGCTGATTCATTGATAAGTTCAAAATACTTGTTGCCTTTAAAATGTTGGTTTCTGGGAAACCATAATTTTTGCTTTGGTCCTGATGGAACTGTTAGTTCATCAACAAGTATCACCTTAAGTTACTCCAGGATAAGAAAATATCTGATCAGATGAAGAAATATTAACATCCTCAATAATTTTAGACTCAACCCCATTGGAAGTTGAGTCTAAAATGTATTTATAATTACCCATAAACATAATATTTATTCCCTATTACAGACAATTGCATTACATAGTGAGATGATGAAGAAATCATGTATAGACAGTTGGGATGTCAATTCGGCATTAATACTATCAGACACATGTCCCATACTTGGTGCAAGTACTCCGCAGTACACGGCATTTGGTGATGAAAAATTGTGTTGTGAAGTAGTAAGTAGTTCATTAATGCTTAATTTCAAAATCATAACTACATAAGCCATTGTGGTGCAGGAGCAAGTGTACTGCAAATGTGAAGGTTGTGCGTTTGAGTCCCATTTGGAAGAATGAAATATTTAATATCATTTGTTCTTGGTCTAGTAATGAGGGAAAAACACATTGAGTTCCACCACTCAACATGCTACGCCTCAGGAATTCAGCGGAAGGTGGGCAACAGAAGTGTTTTAATGGAAATGGCTTAACTAGGTTCCTAGGTTCCCTCTCCCTACATTGCTATGTGCAGGAGAAGAATAATTAGAATATTTTCAATTACATAAAACTTTTACAACCTACCATATTATATTTATATTTTAATATTATGAGTTATTGTTACTTTCGAGGCCGTCAAGGCGCACCAACACAGCTTCTGACTTTAAACGTGGCAGTTATGGGATCGATTCCCACTCAGGAAAATTACTTATTTTCATGTCCTCCCTGGTAAAAAGACAAAGGGCGTCGTTGAAGTGGGCCGCTCACTACGCAATATCTTGAAAAAGGGTCGCTACGTGGGGGAACATTGTAGATTTCCTACGCTTACCTTATACTATATACGGGATACACCGTAAAACTAATAAAAAATATATATTTTCAGGAAGCTTTAGTAAATATAACGGAATACTCGATGACAACACAAAGTTGTGTGTTCTCAACACTGCCTACAGTATCTGTGGAATGGATAACTGACGATAAAAGTCTTAACAGTAGCAATAATATTAGTGTAAATTTACAAAACTACTATACAAAAATCGCAAGAGGTAAGAGAATAATAAATATGCTTTAAATTTATTTTAGATTCTCTTTAATAGCATTTATTTCGATTAAAATAAAAAAATGGGGTCCAAATTTATTTTATAGGCAAGTAACTTATTATGCTTAAATTGAAACTACTAATTATTTTGAACTATTACTATACTACGAACTATTTTGATCGCAATTACTGTTATTGTTTTGAAAAATAAAAGATAATACCAATTTCTTTTAAAAATAATAAAAAAAAATTTTTTTTTTTTCTTTTATTTATTTTTTGCAGTTATCGGCCAGTTATTACATTTGTATAATGTAAAATTATACATTTCTCGACTGGCCACAATTAAATATGTTTCGATTTCACGCTTCAATTAAGGCAAAATATATATCGATTTTACGCTTGTTCCTGTATTTTCTGGCATGGGTCAGGCAAACCGAGCATGTTGAGACACTCTTTTCACTTTACGTGTTGAATAGCGAAACTCAACACCGTGGTCGGTCTTCTTAAGAGAGAAAACGAAAATTATTTAAATGTAATCTTCAATTCCCATGTAGGGCGGTCATGGCGCAGGGGCACAAGCGTGCGACTTTAAACGCGACGGCTATGGGTGCGATTACCACTAGGAGCAATGAAATATTTAATATTTTCATTTCACTCGCTCTGGTACTCAACGGAGAAGTTGACGAAAAAGGGAGAATGGAGTCTTAACAATAGATTCCCAAGTTCCCTCTGCCCACCTTGCTATGTGTAGGATACAGCGTGAAGCTAAATTTATATTAATAAAAAAAATAAAAACCCCCGACTAGAGAACGAACACAAAACTATCGCATTTACAATCAGACAGTCTTAAATGCTATTTTGGACTCTATGATTCTATTTTTTTTTTGGTATTATTGTTATTCTACACTAAAAATAACTAATAATAGAGACATATTTTAGAAAACTTATAAAAAATTGAACGTAGCATGAATAGAATCCGCGCCTTTCGGCTCAGTGACCTAAATGCTTGGACAGTTTCTAATAGACACGGTTTCGAATCCCGCTACGTTCAAATTATTGTACTTTTTCTAAAATGTTATTGAAATATTTTTAGCAATATTAAATCTTAGAAAGAAACCTAAACAAATAGCTGTAGAGGACCTCACAACGAACACTAGAATAGGCCCAATATTTCCGAATCTCTTCAATTTAGCAGTTCTAGTGCTAAATGATGATAATTTAAACGCATTGAATGTGCCTGCCAAGAAACCATTACAGTCCAATGTTTTAGATATGGTCGACGCATTGTGTTCTAACCCGTGTAGTTTGGACACAAATATACAACAGCAAGTAAGTGATTGATTTTTCTTTCTTCTTTTTTTTTACGCTGTTTAGTGAAGGATAGTGGGCACAAAGTTTCAACAGGAGTGTCTTAAGACTGGGTTAGTGTTAAATAGTCTCCCATTACTTAGACCTCGCTCAATAATTGTATTGCGTATTGAGGGGCGGAACATAACGCCGCGCTTTGTCTTTTTACCAAAACGAGAAAATGATAATAATTAATTTCCTGAGTGGTAATTAAATGCCACAATGTCTTTGGGTCACATTTAAAATGAAACTGTTGAAACAAATTTAAGTTAAATTTAAGCTAAATTTTATATTTGTTTGTAACGGTAGAGCCAGAAAAACGTTTTAAAAAATACAAAGATTCCCAAACTTTTATTTAGCTTTTTTGTTTCTATTTTATTTTGTATTTAATTTAGTATTTCTCATACATGTTTCTAGCAGCTGGCTGTACTTTTCTTATGTGGTGTTTTCTGAAAGTCCATGATAGAAATGATTAAAACTAATTGCTAAAAAAAGGTTGAAAGTAGTTTTATATTTTAAAAAAACCTATTTATTTATAAATTACATAAACTATATTTATATTAAATTAATTTAATTTTAAATTATATAAATAATATTTTTATATTACATTAATAAAAATGCTGTTATATCAGTTTTTTTTTCATATACATATATTTTAGTTTCAAAGGTTGTTTCCGGTAATGGTGTCAAATATATTAGGAAATGGATCGTTATCGGAAAAAATGGTCGCCATACTAACAAAAATTACAAGAACTTGGCCCTCTTTTATAGCAATAGGTAAGTAGAAAAATTTCTTTGCATGAAAGAAAAATCTTAAACATAAAATATTTAGCTTTCGCTTTCTTTTTAGCTCTGCGTACGCTGCGTATTGAATGGCGGAACTTAACGCCACGATTCGTTTTCTTACCAGAGTGAGAAAATGAAAATAATTTATTCCTCCGAGTGGGAATTGAACTCACTATCGTCCGCTCGCGTTTACGATCAGACACTATACCGCTGCAATGATGGCCTCGCATATGGCTTTTTTATAGTTTCACACTGTATTCCGTATATAGCAAGGGAGACAAAGGGCATATAGTGTTAAGTCACTTTCTTCCCCCACTTTCCACTGAAATCTCGAGGCCTTGTGTGTTCAGTGGCGAAACTCAACACCGCACTTTGCCCTGGTATCAGAGGGAGGAAATGAAAATAATAAATAATTCATTACCCAAGTGAGAATCGAACTCACAACCGTCGCTTCTACAGTCAAACACAGTGCCGCTGCTCCACATCGATCTCACAATATAAGTCTTGTATTTGTAATACTTATTTAGAAAAAGTACAAAAATTTTAAACATAGCGTATGACTGTGTGGTCAGAGCGCTTGGACGGTTCCAAGAGGCGCGGCTTCAAATCCCGCTACGTTTAAAACTTTTATATGTTTTCCAAATAAGTATTTTTGTTTCCTAAGTGTCGTATAATACTCTTAAAATGTTTTTTTTATCAGGTAAAGGTATACTATTTGATTATTTATCACAAGGAACTAAGGAACGCCTAACATCGCCTATGATTAAATGCGTAATGGCTTTAGGAAGACGCGCCTTGGTCGAATGTTTAGGAGATCATCTGGAACATATAGACGAATGTATACACGCAAACAAACGGACACAAACACATTCTAATCTGAGAGAAACTATATTAGTGAGTATATTATTATATTTATAATTTTAAATTCTTACTTATTGTTAGAAATATTTTTTTTATTTTCTAGTAGTGTATATTTGTCATTCCTTTTACTTTAATGTTTTTTTTTTCACGCTGTATCCCACACATGGCAGGGAAGGCAAAGGGAACCTATTTAAGACATTCCCCAAGCGCCTCACAACATCTAGCTTTGTCTTATTACCAGAGCGAGGAAATGAAAATAATATTAATTCTCCGAGTGGTGATCGAACCACAACACGACTACTCCGCCACGACGGCCTCTCTTTTTGCAGCTTCAAGCTGTGTCCCGTATATAGCAAAAAGGCCTTAAAATCTCATTAAAGTCCGTCGATAAATAACCGGGATAAATCCATACTTGGCCTATGACCACAGACAACATATTTTTTGACATTGTTTTCAGTTTAATTGTTCTTTTATATTTGATAAACAGAAAAAATAAATAAAGTTCCTCGTTGTGCTAAAATAGTTTGTTTTTATTTATTTATAGGAAGCTTCCACGTGTCTCCTTAGATCTGAGCCGACGACGTTTCTAGAAGACTATGTGATGACTGACTACACGCTGTACGAGATGTTGGGTGACTCTGTAATGCCTAGGCGGACTTTATTTCCTATTAAAGGTAAATTAAATTTGTTGTTATAATTATTTATGTTTTAAATTTATTCTTTCTACTCTAGTAAATAAAAGGCGGTGTTGAGTTCCTTAATTAAACAATGTCTGAAAAATTGGACGGTGCGTGGTAAATAGAGTGTCTTATCCCTCTGCCTTCCCAGGTATATGCGGGATACAGCGTGAAACTAATAAAAACTAGAGCCATGTTTATATTCAGTATCTTTTTATTTACCTAATTTAGGTAATAAGACAAATATAAAACGACATCTTTTCTGCTATAAATACGACAGACGTGAAATTTAAGTAAAATCCCAAACACAAAGGGCCGAAACAGTGATAATGTTACTGATATATTGTTTTTATTTTATTTTCAGAAACAAAAGTTCATAAAACTGATAATAACGAATATAAAGACGATGAGTTTCCACTTTTTCCCATCAAACCTGTACTGAGACGACCGAAAGTACGACTTGTACCACATATAAAAAACAAAAACAATATTCACAGAGAAGCATTATTTGAACCTACGAAAAGTAAAAAACCCATACATATAAGAATTAAAAACTGTCGGTCTATAGACTTGATGAGAAAATCAAATGTGAATAACCGAATACCAGTACCGCGTACAGGCAACAGGAACATACACCACGGTGTTGTAATAGCGAATGGAATTTTAAATAGATTTAAATATAAAAAAACAAACGATCACAACTCGTTTCCGATTTTTGGAGCTTTAACTTTGTAATATAAGCAAAATATAATTTATTATTTTATTATTGTTTTTTCATTTCCTTTTGAAGTTAGTACATAGTTTTACTATATATATAATAAGTTCATAGCGTGTATGATACTTGATAAGTGACGGAACTTAACACCGCACTTTGTCTTATTTACAGAACTAGGAAATGAAAATAATGATATCCTCTAAATGGGAATCAAACCCACTTACGCTACACTACAACGCCCAGTAAAAATTATAGATGAAGTACGATATTCCGCTGGTACACCCAAAACGACATTACGTAAATATGTTAAGACTTCTGTTACTAGTTTTCGACCGATTTTAAAAAGAAGAGGACTATACTTTTTTTGTATGTACAGTACGGTCGAAGAGTCGTGGCGCCCTGATAATAGGCGTTCTGTAGTTTTGCGCATTGTTCACTCAAAATCCTAAAATGATGTTCTTCACAACCATCTAAGGCTAACTTTATCACGGTTACCACGACTCAATGAGTACCTATTGTATGTCTAAGCTGTATAGAAGCTGAACTTGAACTTGAATTTCACTTTTTCCGTGGACTCCATAATAACACTTTACGTCATATCTATTCTACGATAACAAACACTTCTACAATAACAGTTTGTCTTTTACCGAGAATTATACCAGGCTTTTATGACCTGAGTCTGCGTTCCGACTCCACTTATTCTGCTTTGCACAGTCTTCAATATCCTCGTTGATTATTCCATTAGTTCTCATGTCCTGCTGCGTGACGACATCCTGGCATCGCTATCCTCGTTCATCATTGTCACGGCCGACAAGCAACATGACCGTACTGCCTCAGGCGATGCTCTTAAGTCTTTTCCGCTGTGTCACGAACACTACTAAGAATGAATATGTTATGTATGCTCTTAGACCACATTACGCCGCACTTTCCTTTTCATTTCCCTGACTAAGTTTTCTGTAAGTGCTGGCTAGCATTCGCTGATATACATATCAGAGTTAATACACTCTCGGTGGAACCTGAGGCCGGCTGGCTTATAAACTTAACGCCCCTATAACAACTGCAATATTAATTACTGCCACTTGTTTTTTTTAATTTTAGTAACAAGCCTATACCTACGATTAATTTTCCGAATAGATAGATATAAGATACAGCACAAAGTTGAAAATAAGTTGAATAACCCAACGCAGCTTTTTTGTTTTTATTTATGTTTTGATTTTAATAAAAAACGAACACATTGAAAATCCCGACTATTGTCAGATTAAACCGGCATTTTTTTTATCAACTTCACACTGTATCCCGCACACAGCGGGGTAGGCACTGGAAATCTTATGTTAAGACACGCCATTTTCTACTTTACGCAGAATTCTGGAAGCATTGAAAGTCGAGTGGCGGAATTCAACGCCGCGCTTCGCCTATACCAGAGCGAAGAAATGAAAGTATACATTTTAAATAAATATTTCATTTACTCGAGTGGGGATCGAACCCACAATCAGTCGCGCTTCCAGGCACACTGCGCCCCTGCGCTACGATTGACCTCTTTCTGTACTTTATTTGTAAAGACCCGCCAACTCTTGTATTATGGTACTCAATTCCCACACTCTTAACTAGGCTTTAGATACGCAGACATTAGTGCTAGCGTTTGAAACATCATATTTTCATTATAAATATTTACCTTGTAGCAAGAGGCGCGAAATCGAGTCCAACTACATACTTATAAATCATTAAACTTCTTCTAAAAAAAAATTTTACCCTACTAAGCTAAGGGCACAATGGTGGAATAACAGATATTATGTTAGATTTAGGAGAATGTGCCCTCTTAAGGATTAAAGGACAGAAATAAAAGTCCAATTTGTAAATAGTTTCTTATTATTTATTATCTCATTTATGGTTTGAATATGTAGAAAGAATGAGCACCTAATTAGTTAATATACGTGGCCGTCAATATATAACACAGATATACCTATCTAGTTATACATGATACATATTTATTATCTGTTGATTTATTTTCTTGCAATAGAGATCATTGATATTTGCAGTTTATCAGTCGAGTGTTTTTTTTTTTTGTAATATTTTGCGCGTTAAATAGCTGTTGCACTTCCCTCTTGATGTTTGTATACTCATATGCATATTAATATAAATTAACAAGTATCTATATAATATATTGAAATATTAATATATCTACGCGACTTCATTTTATATTATTTTACATAAAAAAAATAGTCGGGAATGTACAAAAAAATATGGCCAAGTTAAATTCTTAGTTCTAAATTCATAATTATAGGCTTAATTAACACTATTTTACTCAGATTAAAAAGAGCTCTTAAGTCTAATTCGTATTTCATAACATTATTTTATTTACATTTTTTTAAAAATACCTAACTAGTGTAATCATAGAGTTGCATAATTTGAGTTTTCAGATAATATATAATATAAATGTCAATAAAGTAAAACTAGTAGAAGTGAAAGGAAGAAAAAAAATGTTCTAATTACGTTTTTTCACAGTACCTATTATTTCGCACATCGAAGAAAGTTAGCAATTCTGTTAAAAATATAGGTACATAAATGTTTATAAAAATATAGGTAAACAATGGATAGTACATAAATTTTGTGAACATAAAATAATATAAAACCGTACAGCATATCAAGATCATGTCATTATTTTATATATCATGGTATAAGAACATTTTTTTTAATAATTATTATTTAATAACTTATATACGTACTATAATTAAGCATAAATTATAATTAAAAATATTTATAAAATCATGTGAAAGACAAATTTATAGCTGAAAACATTTGTTTGAAGAATTGAACAGTTTGCCCCATAAGTGTATGCCAATAAAATCGTTTCCTTAAACGGGCGCCAACATTTAATAACTTAATTACTACATTTTAAAGTGAGAATTATTGTAGGCGGTTTGGTTGTCAAAAATCATATAAGCAGACAATGTGATGTAAATACTAATGAGATAAATACTTTTTCAAAAACATAAAAAATTGGACGTAGCGAGATTTAAACCCGCGCCTCTTGGGAAACCGTCCAAGCGTTCTGACTAAGCCATACATGAACTTAAAAAAAAGTCAAATCCTGCTACGTTCAAATTTTTATACGATTTCTAAAAAGTATTTTTCTTTCCTAAGTGTGGAATAACACTTTAAAAATGTAAAATATATTAATGAGATATCCATTAATTTTGAGCATACATATCTGATAAAATAAATGTGAACACAATACAATATTATTTATATAGAATATATGTACTCGTATGCATAAATACTACATTTTTCTTATAGTTGCAAGTTAGTAACTTATAATAAAATCGTAACTGATCGGTGTCTGTACAATTGTACATAGAAGATAAATCAGAAAAAATATTAACTAGGGGCATTTATTAGTGTAAAACAATAATTTTAATTTTTTTGTTTAATTGTCTATGCGTTTGTCTGATTGTCTAATCTCAGTTTTTTTGTCTGATTGTCTAATCTCAGAAACAGCTTAACCGATTTAAATACATTTGTTACTATTGAATTCTGGCAAGCTACTAACTAAAAATTTAGATTTAGAAAATTTTTTGCAATCTACTACATTAATAAATGCTGCCACTAATCGTTTTTCTGATGTATCTTCCATGACGCCGATCAGTTCTTTTTATTATAAGTATATAAATATAAATGTAATATGTATGTCTATATACTAATTTCCCGTCAACCTACAAATTTGAAATTGGTAGGGAACCCTCGGTGGGCGAGTCCAACTCGCGTTTGGCAGGTTTTTTTAAATATACTTAAATAAATATCCGTATAGTTAGTTTAAAAGGGCAACTAGTATATTATATAGATAAAAATGGTATTCAAATATTTTAAAATGACTCTCGTCTCGGCTAAACTGTGATCATTCCTAAAGAAATCAATCGTAAGCTTGAGACACGATGATACATTTTATTTCGATCTGGCAATATAATTAAGTACGAAAATAAGATTACTTACATTAAAATCATAATTAATAAAGTAAAAAATTAAATGAGTCAGCTTCTCGCCTTATCCCGCACACAGCAGGGTGGCGAGAGGGAACCTAGTGTTAAGACATTCTGTTCCCTTTTAATAAGGTATACTTAGTATGATTCATATCATCAGCTTAGAGGGTTAACCTGGTAAGTCTATTAAGCAAATTCTCAGGAGATAAAATGTTTTAGAATATTTTAAATAGATTTATATTCTCTAAAACATGAAATGAAATAAATGCCATTTTTTAATCTTTCTAATGATATAAAAATGGCTAAAAACTGGTTTAGCAGATTTACACTCTAAGCCGACGTTATGTAAAAATAAATATACAGTGTATATAGCAAATTAGAAATTCATAGAACAAGTAATATACTTTGAATTTAATCAAAATATGAACTTGATAGGACTAAAGCAATTATACGAAAAGGAGATCATTGAAATTAAAAAATTAAGTACCAATTTTATATAAAAAGAACTCGAGAGCGAGAGAGGTGTTTTAGTTTAACCTAATGTACGGGTACTTATTCCTTTATGGCATTGAGTAAGTAACATTTAGCCTTATTATAATTTATTAATATAGTTGTAAGTCAGTCTCCTTCGTTTGTTGCAAATATAAGTCATTTGATTGTAAAAGATGTCATTAAACTTAATTAATAAAAAAATACTAAATAAGTGATCACCAAATATAGTCTATCAACGTTACACACGTCAAGAAGTCGAGGGGTGGGCAATGGCGGCGAAGCATAATACAATGCAATACCTCAGATAATTAATAATATAATTTTGTGTACCGTTCAACAAAAATTTTAAAACTTTTTATAAAATCCTAGTTTAAAGTATTTTTTTTGTTTTATATAGTTTTCTAAAAATAGTATTATACATTATGTAATTTAAAAAAAACAATGGGACGAAATCATATTTTTTTTACATTTAGCAAAATGAAAATAAAATGGATTTATGTCAAACAAAGATATTGTTATATAATTATTATAATTGCGTTAGGCGTTATTTTCTGTTAACGTTTATGTGAATAAATTAGATACATGCGTAACATAATATAATTCCTTTTATTGTTTTGAGATATATTCCAAAAATGAAACTACTATATGATTAATATATATTATTTTAGTAGTTGTGATTTCACGTGGAGGTATATAATGCCGCCCTAAAAACTTAACTTCTCATTTTGTACAATTTATTAAAAAAAAACAGGAAAAATATATTATATTGATGTCATGAATACGTCACAATACGTCACAGTTCAAATAAAGTTTCATAATAGCTTGAATAAATAACTAGAAAATGGACCATTTTGTTAAGGGTTGTAATCCCCATAACTCTCTTACCATAAAGGGTTAGAGGATGGTTAGGATTCCGGATGAAAAGCAAAATAAACATCTTAAAAAAATCATTAGAAGCTAATGCAGTTTTAGTTTGCTTATCCTGCAAAACCCTTTTTGATTATGTTTCGAGTTAAATTCATTTTAAAGGTATTAATATCAGATAATGTAAGCATTCACACGATAATCTCCCGCAACACGCGTCGTCCGCGTGAGTTGGGCGTGGAGTACCCGGACTCGAGGGACTCATCGTAGCCAAGTGAGAGGTGCGGTGGTTTATCATCGCCGCCCGCTTCCTCGAAGGCGTCCTGGAGCCCGCTGACTTCATGATATGGAGATTCTGAAACAATATACAACATATTTGTAAGTATTCATTATTAAGATTTCAAGCGACAAAAATAAGGCGATATCTAAATTAATTATTATCTTTAAGCATACAATTCATTCGATCAAAGTTATGTCTTTAGGGAACGGAGTGTCTTAATACTAGGTTCTTAGGTTCCCTCTGCGTACCCTATTACGTGCGGGACAGCGTGAAGCTAAAAAAGATCGATCGACGTAACAGTGGATGTCCACTGATAATTCAAATATTGCTAAAATAACATAATAAATATAACAAGCAAATATGAGAAAAAGACAGGTCACCTATATGTTGATCCATACGTTTCTTCGGTTTGTGCACAGAAGCGTAGGAGTCCGAACAGTAGTCTTGCCTGGAGGGGTTCTGCGAGTTGCGCAGGCCGTAGTCGGACAGCGGCGGGTGCGGCGCGAGCGGCGCGTGCGAGCCGTGCGCGCCGTGCGGCAGCGGCGGGAACGGCGCGTAGTCGTCCAGCGCGCCGTAGCCGCCGTGCGGGATCAGGTCGTACCTGGTAGCCGGCATTTATACATATTATAATATGTAAAACAGTTTATAATTACTAAAGTGCATAATATTCAATATGCGGACGCAGTGTAAATGACAGTTAGCGTCGCGATCAGTTTATCGCACTACTAACGCGACGTTCTTTATTGTTTGTTGTTCTGGCTCGCGAATCCATAAACCAAGACCATGATTTTTATCGATAAATACCAAAATCGTTCAATATTAGATGCACAACCTCAATGAAATCCTTAATAAGAATAGCTAATACGAAAAAATAATAATAACTTTTCGTACAAAATTTTAGTATGTTTGAAAATGTATCTCTTAATAAATTCTTAGTTATGGTATTTAGAATACCTTAAAATGAGGTGAATAGAAACATTTTTAGGTTTGTAGTTTGAATTTTACAATGTTCCTGCTGCTTTAAATATGAAAACAATCTTTATTTTTAATTATTACCTTTGTTATTTTTTTACTTCAAATTTGAAAATATAATTATATATATTATATTCATTATTGATATAACCGATAAACTTAAATCATAATAATTATTAACTAACAAATTCTATAGATATTGTTCAATAATATTATTTACGTCCATAAATCCATAGATTATTTTTTTACTTAATATTTTTTTTATTAAACTCCATCAATCGTGACCTATAAAATAACCTTTTATTGATTTGTTCACCTTTTATCTCAGGCCTTCGTAAATACGGTATAGTGTACATATAAATGCAATTTCTTATATACCAAGAAAAGATCCTCTAACAAAACTCACCCCATATTGCCTTGATGGTGATCCATCATTTGATGAGTGGGGATGCCCGGTGGGTTGTTGTTAGCCACCGCCAACTTCATATGCCACATGGAGTCGTGCGAGTTGACACTGCCGCCGTTGTTGCTGTTCGCGTAGCTGTTCTCGGAGTACCCCATGTTCGCCCCTGTCGTGTGTGAATCCAATTTAACAACACTCTTACAAGCTAAGGTTTTAGAATGCCAAACAACTGTTACAGTATTTAATACAGAATTACCGTCTATGATGTCACTACTGGCTAGTCCTTCGAGCGTGCATGAGAACAAATTTTACATAATTAATCGATTTGTTTCTTTATTTTGTTTGTTTTCTTAAATATTGTTTTTAAATATGTTTGGAATTTATATATATTATATTGAATTTTGTTTAAATGCCATACATTTCGATTTAGAATAATGTAAAAATTAAAAAATGGTTTATTATCAATTTCTTTCAAATATATATAAAAAAAACATTATTCCTATATGAAATAAGGGCAAAATGAGCGAAATATGCATTATACAACAATAAAAGCATAATAATAAGCAAACCATACAAATACTAAAACCATCATCGACATAATTTGCTTCTACAAACTACTGGCAATATGAAACTGTACTTGGAAATACAAGACTATTTTTGCATAAATATTTAGCTATATTATTACAGGAACTACAGATAGAAAAAAATAAAATAAAAAAGCGCTACTTACAATCTGAATTTGTCATATTCTGCGCGGCGAGGGGCGGCACGTGGCGAGCGATATGATACCCATAGCCGCCCTGCGTTTCGTATACTGCACTTTTAGAGTCCTCTTTCGTTAGAGGTATATCCATGGAATTTTCTAGAGCCTTGTTCTCCAGCCCCGAGCATGAATAATATGGCGGTGGCGCTAGACTTGGAGGAGATCGCATTTGAGATTTGATAGAATCCCTTCTTTTGCATTTCCTCTTTGCGTTACGTTTGCACGCCATGTAGGCGACGAGGGCGGCGATGCACGCCAGTAGCAGCCCCGCGCCGGCCACAGACGCAAATATAGTATAGGTTTTTAATGTTTCGCTTGCGGATGCACTTGCATAAGATGTACCAACTGAAAATAAATAATATATTATTATAGTAAGGTAAAAAGTCGCTCATGTACCTATAGCAGTATGTCTAAATTGTTCCATAGTTTTTTATGCAAATACATATAGATACATGTACTTGATCAGATTTTATACGTTTATGTTGTAGTAGAGAAAGGTGTTTGTAGAATTAGCGATGTCTACCGCGTTGAGGTACCAAGCCAGAGTTCAATAATAAAAATTATATACACAACTTTTACAATGAAATTCATAATTAGGTACATATTTGGTATTTTTTTATAATTTTCTACATTACTTACTTTGAGCATCAACATATTCGCTGCAGACGTCTTCATTATTGTTTAAGCACAGTTTGACTCGTAGTTGTGGATAGGACGCTTCACGACTGTAGTCCGAGGCCCCCGCGCGGCCCTGCCTGGGGGTCTCCAGCTTGGTCGATTGGGTGTTGGATGAAACGCCGGATAGACGTAACGGCATCGTTTCTATAACCTGTAAATATTCATTGTAAATTATATTATGATTTTTTTTACATTTTTAAAGTGTCACTCCCCACTGGATAAAGAAGAATACTTTTTTTAGAAACTGTATAAAAATTGTTTTTAGACCGTCGTGGCGCAGGGCCACAAGGTTGTGACTGTAAAGCGACGGTTGTGAGTTCGATTTCCTCTGGAGGGAATAAATTATTATTGATCAATATTTTACTTTCTTCGCTCTGTCGGCATTCGGTTCCGCCACTCTACACGCTCAAAAATTTAGCGAAAAGTGGGGAACGGTTTTTTTTTCTAAATTTTAACGTAGCGAAAGTTGAACCCGCGCTCTAATATGCTAGTCATACAAATTTTTACACATTTCTAAAAAATATTTTAGTTTCCTGTGCCTTTTCCGGAATACAGGGATTAAACTAAAAAAAAGCTTTTTTTTTTTATATTTTTAGAAAAATTATACGTTCAATAAACAAAACATTGAACAACGTGAGAGAGAAAACATTGAACATACATGAGACATATACATAGTTTGTCCCATGTATAACCTCTAAATAATATTAAAAACAGAAACAAGTTATGCAGATAGATTATATTAAAAGTTGTGCACACGAATGTGACTTTGAGACATGACAAGTGACATTTTTGCTTTGTTTTCCAATATGGCATTAAAAACTAGTTAGTGTAAGGCTCGTCTTAAATATGTATTAAGGGTCATGTTTATAAATATAAACATATTGTCCGCGTACATATTACAATTTTTTTTTAGCTTTACACTGTATCACTCCCACAGGATAGGCAGACAGAACCTACTGTTAGGGCATTCATTCCTTTCCCCACTTTCCGCCAATTTCAAGAGGCATTGCGAGTGGCGGAATTCAACGCCGCATAACATAATAACATACATTCATCTATAAATACTTATCACAGCGTATTATAGATTATTATTATAAAATTTAAAAAAAAAAATCAGCTTCACGCTGTATCCCGCACACAGCAGGGTAGGCAGAGGGAACCTAGTGTTAAGACACTCCGTTCCCCACTTTCTGCCGAATTCTGGAGGCATTGCGTGTTGAGTGGCAGAACTCAACGCCGCGCTTAACCTCGACACCAGAGCGAAGAAATGGAAATATAAATTTAAGTAAATATTTCATCTCCTCGAGTGGGGATCGAACCCACAACCAGTCGGTTTTACAGTCACACCTCGTGTCACTGCGCCACCACTGGCCTCATTGACTCCACTCAGATTATTATTATAATTTTAAAATAAATGTTACTAATTTAACAACAACAAACGTTGCTTACCTGCCAGTCATTTGACCCTGTTGATCTCTCTATGACACCAACGAGAGGTAAACAAGTCGCTTCAACATTAAAACTAATAGTTACTTCAGCCGGATCAAACGTCACTTCGTTGGGGGGAACTATCTCGTGGACCTTTGTAGTGACCGATATTTCGTTTGAGTAATTGCTTTGGCCTTTCGTGTTAACTGCTTTCACCTGAAATAACGCAAAAAATCTTTATAATTTTATAATAGGTATCGATAATAGTATCTTAAAAGAATAAATGGCGTTTACCTTGAATGCATATGTCACCTGCTGGTAGCATTAACGAAAAAACAAACATTAAATAGCTGTGTGAAATTACTTTGTGATAACTATAGGTAATACTACATAGTGATGGTGATAAAAAAATAGTTTTTACTATAATTACTGAAAACATTCTTTTAATTCTAACCGCTATTCTTATGAAGAAATTATAGACGATATTTGAACTTACTTTAAAATAATATGAGTTATGTTGTTCCAGCCCGGTTACGTTGCAAGGGTTAGAGCGACCACAATCATATTCCTTCCAGTCGAAGTCTTCAGGGTGTTTGATGTCACAATGGGTTCCGCTTGCAGGACTCTTTATTCGGCGTATCCATACGAAGTACTTAGTACTAGATAATCCACCATTAAAACCTGCCTCCCATTTCAAGGTCACATACTTAGCGTCGACCTTTTGACTTGCTAAATTTTTGGGCGGCTCCGGTGCACCTTTGGGCTGTAAACGTATTTGAGGACGAATACTTCCAAGCGAGTTCTTGACTGTACAAGAGTAATCACCATAGTCTTGAGACTTGATGTTTCTTATTACTAACACGCTTAAGTAGGAATCGTTTTCATCTGTCGTTGTTATAATCTCGTAGTGACCGTCCGATGACATCTGCAACGGTGCTGGATTGTTGCCGTAGAACCATTGGAATTCTGGCTTCGGATAAGCTTGTACGCGACATGATATTTCTGCATTTTCCATCAAGTCGTAAGCCACTTTATTTTGTTGTCGAATCGATATGGGTTCATCTGTAAAACAACAGCATAGTTAATTATAAGACAAAAGACAATAAACAAAATAAAAATGACAAACATTACAAATATATTTTTTATATAAATGATTCCATATACGACTTACGTTCGATGCGCAGCTGCATGGATGAGTCAACTTTTTTGACTTCGTTCTCAAAAGAACATCCATATAAGCCTCTATCACCAGGTAATAAGTCGTCTAACTCCGGCCTCGCCTTCCCGCGAAATCTTAGAACACTATGTATATTATAAACAGCATTCCTACTTTCGTTAATCTCCGTTTTAACTTCATACAGATTAGCGTCAGGTCGTATTTCAGCGTTGTCTTTATACCATTTCACATTTGGTAAAGGCTTGCCTAATGCGACACAAGTTAGAGAAAAGTTTCTTTCACCACTTTTTTTGATCATGTGAGGCTGCAATTTAGACTGAAAGCGAGGTGGCTGATATACTTCTAGATTGACAGTAGCGAGTTCACTGTGACCTAGTTCATTCGTGGCCTGGCAATGGTAGACCCCCTCGCTGCCGAGATGCGCACTGGGAATAGTGTACTTATTGCCTGTAGCGAGAACAGTCGGTTTTACATCACCTGCTTCGATTTCTCGAAACCAGCGAAACTGAGGAGCAGGCCAACCTGGAGACTTGGCGCTACAAGTTAAGGTCACCGCGGATCCCTCTTGCGCTATAGGGCGATCGGGGCTTATATAAGCGTGACCAGGTTTATGTCTCACAAGTACGGCGACAGACGCAGTTCCCACTTTTTCCATCTTGTTTCCACCCACGCTAGAAGCTATGACGTTGACAGCGCGGCAAACATAGGTTCCCGCCATATCTGCATTGACTCGGGTTAATAATAAAGTATTTCCTTTCTGTCTAAAATCGTTTCGGCCCTCCATACTCCATTCAATAGAAATCGGTTCCGGATTCGAGGACACTTCACATCGAATTTCTACTGTTCCACCTTCTTCGGCTTCGTAAGTTTTGGAATCAACGGTTACGCTAGGTGGAAATAAGACATCTAAGTAGATTTCGTTCTCGCCTTGGTGTCCTAGTCCGTTGTCAGCGCTACATATATATTTGCCAGCATCTTGTATAGTAACTCCTTGGATCTTATGAATGAAAGAGTTTGAAATTAATTTTCCATCTTTCGTCCATCTCACTCCGGTAACTTTTGGTTTGGCGTCCACTTTGCATTCCATATTGGCGGTTCCATCTAATTCAACTCGAAATGTGTCTACTGGACAAACTTCCATACGCGATTCCGTACGAAATGTAGATACAGGACAAATTTCGACCCGAGGGAAATCTGTAAGAAATAATTTACTTCATTAGTACCTAATATCTATATGTTGTATATATTTTTTTGTGGATGAATGAAACTTTATCCCGCATATCAGGGTAGGGTAAAGAAACTGGTGTCAAAACACTCCGTAGAGATATTGCGTGTTGAGTGACGAAACTCATCACTACACAGTATATTTAATTACTTAAATACTACTTTACAACTATAAATCGTAACTTGAATGTAACTCCCTACTAGAAAAATAGCTGTGTTCTACATTCGGCTTGATAAATAAATTAATAACGACTTCCGTAGAAACTGGATGACGAGTGAGAAATTTCTCAATGTAACCAATAAAATATTATTTCAATCGTATATTTGTATAACTAATTTCAATATGAAATATTATTTATTACTTGGCAGATAAGTTCTTTTGATTGCACTTCATTTTTTTAAAGAAAACTCAGACTGACGCAGTGATCAATTTAAAAGTTATATTTGAAAACAATAAATTATGTAAAAAATATCATTTTATTATAAGTATCTATATATGCATGTATTTTAGTAAGTTTTTGCTGAATGTATTATATACCTCTATCTATATATCAATTGTTTCTATATTTGCAGCTAAACAAAAAAGAAAAAACGAATATCAAATGAGTAAAACAATAAACCATTAAAAAATACCAAAAATATACATATCCAAACACAACACAGTGTTTACCTATCAACATTGTACTTGCCTGTTATAGAGGAAACGGACGTTCTGGTTTTCTCTGTACTAAACTACTGCTAAACCTACTGTTTATAGAACGAGTCCGAATTAAACCCGGCAGTGCTCTTCTTGCCTCACGTTTCTCATATAGGTCACCTAATTACAAATATTACCGGCATCTGGTAGTTATTGCACGTTAATGTACAGGAAGCACTGGATTGTACAAGATAAATATTTTTACTATAACTATTATGAAACTTCCATGGCAAATCTCAACGAATGATATAAACATTCACATCATACGCTGCATCGTAGTTTATATAGGAGTATATTTGTTTCGAAAGATTTTAGATTAGGTGTGAACATATAGACGTTCTCCGTAAACAGCTTGATAGCCATATCTTTAACTTTAAAATATCGAAAAAGAACTATGCAGTAATTCTATCATTCTAGTTTAAAATCTAGGTTAAATTGTTATTATTGAGTTAAGTAACTTATTTCATGAATGTTGTTGTTGTTTTTTAATGTTATTATTTTAGAAATGGATTAAGTAAATGTTAGCGTACTCGTGTAAAAGAGTGTAGATTTAGGTGGAAAATAACTATAAAAGCAGTGGAATTGTGTCAATCGGGGGCACTCGCTTGTAAGTGACGGCCCCTGTTGGAAGGAAACTAGTGTGAAGTATTGTTAGTAGGTGATACATATCACTTATTGCAATTACATAGTATCTCTTTCAAAATAGTTTAGAATCATATAGACGATGTGTGTTTTTAACGTGTTTCTTTATAAACGTT
>JAATLQ010027039.1:0-32321 GCA_013421005.1 Heliconius erato x Heliconius himera
TTTTTTTTATTGTAGATAGGCAAACATTTGTCCGCTATCTCACCTGGTGGTAAGCGACGATGCGAACGATGATGGAGCATGCTTACCTAGATAATGCCTATTTACTCTTGCCTTGAAAAGGGCCAAGTTATACTTGTCGGGGAACAGTTCAGCAGGCAGGGAGTTCCACTCTTTAGCAGTTCGCATTATGAAAGTGGAAGCGAAGCGCTGCGTGCGAAAAGGTGGTATATCCACAACATGTGGGTGAAATCCCTGCCTCCGTCTTGTGCCCCGCAGATGGAAAGGAGAAGAGGGTACTAAGTCATGCATCGCTGCTGCACACTCTCCGAAATGCATCCTGTAAAATATCGACAGGCAGGCTACTTTTCGACGATGATCAAGGCAGCAATTGCAGCTTTGCCTCAACAATCGCTGTGTCGCCAATGAGCTTCTTGGCGCGATTTTCAATCGAGTCTAAGGTCGCTAGTTGGTATTTAGCAGAGCCGTCCCAGAGGTGACAGCAGTACTCCATACACGATCGGACTTGAGCTTGATAAAGTTGGAGAAGCTGTCCCGGAGTGAAATACTGCCCAACCTTTGAGAGGACACCTAGTTTTTTAGCTGCAGTTGTAGCCAAAGACTCGATGTAACGTCCAAAGTTCAAATCTGACGTGAGGTTCATGCCAAGAAGCTCAAGATGATCAGCTATCGGCACGGGTACATCTCGAAAAGTCGGAGCAAGATCGAAGGAGCTCCAGTATCGACCAGTACCCAAAGTATAGATGAACCTGGTATCTCAAGGTTTTTGAGACGTTTGATGCAGATATCATCGCGAACGTACACGCAGACCCCGGCTCGTTGTTCGAACCTATGTTCCAAGGAGTAGCCAGGGTAGTTGAGGTACGAAGCGTCAGCTGGACATTTGATCTGCGTCTCAGTTAGGAATAGAAGATGCGGTCTTTCGGTCTCAAGGTGGTAGTGGACGGCATTGATATTTGAGTGCAAGCCTCGAATATTGGTGAGGTGCACTTTCAATGGGAGGACGTGCAACCGCTGTTTAACCTTGTTTCTATTTTTGTGATAACGTCTTATAAATCGATGAACGACGGCTGCACGCACGAAATCGCAGAATTCATTTTCACGTTCCACCAGAGCCGAGCGTGCAAGCGAGAGCGCGTAACAAACGATAGACAAGCACGATCGGCCTAAGCGTTAGGTTTGTGACGCTATCCATTAATCGTTACTTGTAATCAAATTTTGCATTTTGTAAATTTAAATTGCATGAAATAAAATTAATCCTTTAATTAAAAAAATATTTCAATAATAAAATTGAATTACCATCACTGAATTATACAAAATAATGATAATTTATTGACAATAATTCAATTCAATTCATAAAAATATTAAATTTTCCATCAATGTATTCTTATGATGTTATCGCGTAACATTATCGTCTTACGATAATTTTACCGACTTTACAAGCAATCAGTTCTTTTTATTACCAATATATTTATTTAATCAACTCAAGACTGTTTGAGTGTTCTAAAGATAAAAAAAATAAGATTATCGCTGGTGTGGTCTTTTTTAGGCACAAATACCCCGTCAGTGTTAGAAGTGACGCCGAAAAGACTAAACTGTTTACGTTTTTACTTTCGTTTCTAATAAGAAACAAATTATTAATACAAAAAACGTTATCAATGTTTATAAGTTTTTTTTCTTTTATTTTGTATTCTCTTTTGTGTCCTTTTACAAAAAAAAGTAGTGTTAAAGTATTAACAGGTATCTTAGTAAGATTTTAATTCAACTGTATATTTTCTTAAAATTTTTATTTAATTTCATAATTACAAAACCCATAAGGTGTACCTTATGGGTTTTGTAATTGTCTTATTTATTTGTGCTCTAAATCTTTTATTGATAAATCATGGTCGTATCTCATGTTTTAGAGCAGTGATTCTCAACCTTTTTTTTTGTTGCGGCACATATTTAACGATTTCAAAATTTGGCGGCACACAAAGATAATTTGGCGGCACACAAAGAGAAATTATTTACTTCAAGACACTGCATAAATAGTTTATGACAAAAATTTTAAATATACGAATTTATTTTTTTGTGGATTTAAATATATATTCATGGTAAAAATATTTTTCTTTTTAAATGATATAATTTAATTATATTAACATTATTATATATTTGCAAAATTTATCGGCACACTTTTGAAATTTGGCGGCCCACAAAAGTGCCGCGGCACAGTAGTTGAGAATCACTGTTTTAGAGGTTGGTCACAAAAATCCGCGTAAGACCGCCATAATCAATCATTAGATTGCATCATTAATCGATATTCATTTAACCAAAAAAAACTACTCAAATAAGAAAATGTTGCCTTAATTAAATTTTTTAACAATTTTTTCCCTCATTTAATCATTTTTTTTGTACCAAAAAAGTTACTGTGTTTACAAATTCTAAAGTCTAAAATTACGACATTTATAAAACAATAATATTGTATAGCACATCAGTAGGTAATCAATATACTTTAAAAAAAAACCTTTATTCCCCTACACTGCTCATAATGTGCAGGTTGTATAAACAGTAACCTAATACGGAGCGAAATAAGCGCCATGGTAATATTATACTTTCACTGTACCATTATACTTTTAAACTTTTTAACTAAACTAATATGCAAAATAAAGAACAAACACTGTAGACATATGGTTTATTTCGTAAAAATAGTATAAAAAAATATATAAAAACACATTATGTATCATAAAAAATTAATCTTTCTTTCTAAGCTTTGCACTAGAGATTTCTATAGACTCTAACCAACTCTTGATCTCTTCTGGACATTCAGGTTTATTTTCTGCACCCGAAACATTCTTTAGAAGTGTATCTGCATCAACGTTAATGAGATTTTGTCGTGACAAAATAACCGCTCTCACAAAACCGTCATTCAGCGTGATAAACTTTTGTTCTATGAAGAGAGTTTTGTCTTCCCAATAAACTAACTGTAAACAAGAATAACGTGAACATTAGATTGTATTAATAATACAAAATATATATACTTAATTTTATTAAGTCATTCGAGAAAAAAAATTGATACTTATATTATACTTATTTAGAAAACGTATAAAATTTTTGAACGTAGCGGGACTCGAGACTGCGCCTCCCGGGTTCGAGTCCTTCGGCTACGTTCAAATTTTTATACGTCTCCTAAATAAGCATTTTTCTTTCCCAAGTGTGGATTAACACTTTAAATAATGTTAAAAAGGAACTTATATTGTCTAAACTTTTATAAAAATACAATTGTATTTGAAACATTAATATATTTTCGTATTCCCATACCCATAATAATTATTATATTCATTTCCTCTATGTCTTAGTATAATTTACATATAATAGAATAATTATATTCCTACGTAACTACGTTCTGACGTACATATTGTACGTAACGAATATTTTTCGTGTTCATGTAATTTTAATTCTATTGTAATACTTACACAAAGTATAGGTATAGGTATATTTAAATTATATAAAATTCAATAAGTACTGACATTTTCAAATCCAGTATATATATTTATATATACTATATTTGAGAAAGTAACAAATCTCTAAATTTAGACAAAGTTACAGACCGGTTACTCAAATAAAAATTATGATGGTAAGAACCGTCTCAACGTTCAATATGCAATAAATGCTTTGAAGGAAGGACGAATTCATTTTCTTTAATTTTATACAATTTATTATCATTTATTATTTTATGGTAGTTAATTTTATTACATTTTTTTAAGTTAAGCATAACACAAAATTTAGAAATGTCATGAGCGACCTCATAAATACATGTGTAATAGGTACATCTTCATATATAAATGTAAAAGGGAAGGGGCAGATTTTCATTTAGTTTAACAACTTACCCTTGTCTCTATTTTGTAAGCGGTAAATATAGGTATAGTCCTTCTATACCGAATACTCGAAGCTCCTTGTAGGGCATGTCCATCAACTGCTTTTATATTTGAATAGATACCAGTTCTATCATAAAAATGAAATCTTGCAAAATCTAATTCTCGAACATATCGTGCATTATTCATATGTCTTAGAAAAATATCAACATCTTGGGTAGTACAAAAACCTGAAGTATGGATAATACAATAAACATATTTTATTCACATATAATCTAAATGTATAGAAAAAAAAATAATTAACAGAGCACACAAATACATGAATATAATATTATAAATGAGTGCTTAGATAATTAAAATTATAAAATGTTAACTTATTTCGTATTTAAGAGTAATTAAAACACATAGATATTTTATGGATAATTATGTTCAATTACAAAAATCTATTAAAAAGCTAAATTTAAATAAAATTGCAAAAATATAAATATAAAACATACACATATCTATTGATTTAATAACCTTACCATATATGGTAGTTGGATCTTTTATTCCACATTTCTTTTGGAACAGTCTACCAAGACCTATAGTGAATGCGATCCGAAGGAAATAGTTGACATCCCAGAAAACATACAATAATGCTATAATCGTTACTACGAAACAATACATTTTATTTCTATTTTGTCACTCACAGCAAGTAAAGTTTTATCTGTACGTCCGATAACAAGTATAGAAGCGCACTGTGTGGCATAAACCGGTGTATTAGTCGCCTACGTCACTACTAGAGGCAACGGTAAAAGTACCATGCAAAGTACATGTTCTTCACATAACGTAGAAGTTGTGATAGTTGTACTTTTGAACATAGAATAGAAATATGTGAATTTAGGAAAAAAAAACATTATTATATTTAACAAAACATTATTATAATTAATATATTTAAAAATTTGAGGAGAAAATATATTGCTCTTAAATAAAAAATAATAACAGCAAATGCACTGTGGACGGGAATTATACTAATTTATTAAATGGTTATTAAAAATAGAAGGTATAAATACATACAAAATACAAGTAGTTTATTAACATTTTATTTTATATATGTATTATCATATTTTTATGTAAACAAATTACAGATATTCTTTACTTAATAAATGTAATATACATTGTTTATTTTTCTCTACACAAATTTGACAATTTTTATTTTCTATATTTTATTTATTTTTTGACTATTAATTTTCATACTTAGCAGCCAATTTTCTATATACTTAGGGCAGTTACGGCGATTGGATGATCCAGGTAGACCTTTAAGTAAGATAACAGCACTTTGGTCATTGTTACCAATGGTGTATTGACGTGAGACCACTAGACACCGAGATTTTCCGTCGTGTAATGTTACTACTTCATGTTCAAAAAATAAAGATTTCTCATCCCAATATACTAACTGCAAATTAATATAAATATTATGTTAATACTAGAAACGCAAACGCAGCTTCACTCGCTTAAACTTATTTTTCTATTACCTATAGCCATAGGATAATGTTTTTTTAAATAAAAAGTATCCTATGTCGTTTCTAATCAGAATAAATTTGTAAACAAAGTTTCATAATAAATGATAATCAGTTGATTTGTTTTGGCGTGAAGGCATAAATAAATAAACTTACATTCATATTAATAAAATTAATACAACATACTACATAACTAGTAGGTACCAAGTACGATAGACGATCAAATAATAAGAACAAAGGTCTAGCCCGATAAACATGGGAAAGCTGCACTTTTTTTATGGAAAAAAAACAAGTCAAACGAGCGTACGCGTCACCTGATAGTACCAAGGTCGTGTCGACCTGGAAACGGAAAAAGGAAGTTCCTACGAAACCGCATAGTAGTGGAGTGACGTATCCACATGGTGTGGATGGTACTTGAGTTTGTGACGCACTGTGCAGTTAGAAAATTCGGCGGCAGGTAAAAGTCAAATAGTTCTCCAGAACACTCCCATGATAAATGTGGTAGAGAACGCACAGTGAGGAGACATATCTACACAAAGCTAATGTGTCAAGCCCTGCACAGATCATTGGGTCCTCAACGATTCGAAAAGCTGTATGTTGTATGCGATCAAATGGATTAAGCTGATACCGGGGTGCTCCAGCCCAAAGATGAGAACAGTACTCTATATGAGGCTGAACCTGGGCCCTATACAGACCCAATTGGTATTATGGCGTGAAGTTCTGTCTCGCTCTGTTGATGACCCTCAGTTTCTTTGAGGCCAACATGGCCTTGCTTTTCAGATAATCGCGATACTGACAGTCACTTGAAACGCTAAGACATTGAGCTAGCTTAGTGCTGATACTGGGCGCGGCTGTAAAGGCAATGTTTTGGAAGGTTGGCAATACGACAAATGCTTTTTTTGTCGTTAACGCGCAACCTTCCTTTGATTGAATTGAACCAAGTTCCTTTCACCCTATGAGGAAACACTCTCGAGCGATGCCTCAACTGAAGTCACAAGTTTATTTCGGCACTGGTCGACGTTTTACCGAGAAAGACTTGCGCGACCTGAGTAAACAGCGTCCACTGTGTATCATCTGCATAGCAATGAATGCTAGAATCCTGTAACATGTCATTGATATGCAGAAGAAACAGCGCGGAGGACAGCACGCAGTCTTGGGGAACGCCAGGAACGCGTCCACTTGCATAAATTCTCAGGTATCCCATAGCGGAGTTCATAAGGGGAATGCCCCATGCCACACTCGATCAGAGGCCTTCGCCATGTCCAAACTAACTGCCAGATCCTCTCCCTTGCTTTCTATAGCCGTAGCACAACGATGGGTTAGGTAAACCATCGAGATCATCGAGATGACCGGTTGGGCGACCATGGCGGAAGCCATATTGAATAAATCGGTGATCCTGTAGATAAAACGAAAACTGGCTATTGATGATGCTTTCCATGACTTTTGAGAGCAGGGAGGTTATAGCAATATCCATGTAGTTAGACGGCACCATCGCCTTACTTCAGCATTAGATATATAAGATTCCGTGAGTCGTCTTGTGGATGTCCAAAAAGGAAAGAGCTACCCTAACAACTTTTTGATTGTATTTAACCTTAGGCATTAAGTTCTGGCACCGCGGAAGGTCGGCGGCGTTGTTTTCAGATAGAGGCAAAAAGAGCGCCTAGGAGATCGGCTTTTTCTTTCGCCGTATGGACCAAGACGTCATTTCCTATGCATAATGGCGGAAGTGAAGGCTGGCTAAAGTTGTCAAGTATCGCTTTGAGAGCGCCCAAAACTGATGAATTCTGGACGGGTCAAGCTTCTTGCCAATTTTGGCGATATACTCGAGTATATCGCCGAAATTGACAAGGTCCGACCTTGCTGTAATAATTTGCCACTAAAAGAAACTAGAGACTCGGTTATACTTCCTCTTTGAGGTTTATACCTCCGGATCCTTAGTAACTAGTTTTGCGGTTGCTAAAGGCAGCAAGCTTGCAAGACGACCAAGGCGGTGACTTGCCACTGATTGGCACCACAATACTAGGAATATAAAGTTCCATGCCCTATAGAACCATGTCCACAACAGCAGCTGCACAGGTACTAAGATGATCGGAGGAGAAGCAAACCGGACCCCAGGGTTAAAATGAGTAAAAAGTACGCATGTCATTCCAATCTGCTGACTTATAGTGCTATACGCGACGAGTTGCGAGTTTTTGCAACTGCCGTCCTAACTAACTAATAGCTAACTAACATGAGCATAAAATATATAATTTTGGTAGGTAACAATTCACCAGGATGGAATTTAAAAGCGCCCTCAAAAAATATACTTATTTTTTTTTAGTTTTTATATATATATAGTTTTTATAATTACAAGCTTATAGATAGCCATGCATACAGTTTTTATAATTATAAGCTTATAGATAGCCATGATCAATGTAAATTTCATTAAGATATGTTTAATACATAAAATATACTTTAACGTTAATGGTTGTTACCCCCATAATGTAAAGATGAGAGACAAAAAACTTTGTAAAGTTTTTTGTGTATATGAGGTTTTATATGCATATAAAAATTGCTTTAGTATTCTATTTATTTACTAATATATTACATATATATAATAGCCAAATGTACACAATTTATACTGTATAATTAAAAAGAAAAAAACAATGTAATATATTATTCACAAAACTACATTTCATGTACATAAATAAATAATTTATCATATTACCTTAGTTTTAATTTTATATGGTACAAATAAAGGTACAGCATTTACAGATACTGTTAAAGTGGACCCTTGCAAAGATTTGATTCCAAGATTTTTACTGCGTTGATAAATGCCAGTTCTATCGTAGTAATGATATCTTGCAAAATCGATTTCTCGAATTATTCTGGCTAGGCGTATACCATTGAAGAACACATCACAGTCTTGCAAGGTGCATATACCTGTTAGTAACGTTAAAAATATTACACTGTTAAGTCTTATCTTGTTTTATCAATACTCTCTACTTCATACTACGTATGTATATGACGACATAAAAGGAATATTTATACAAAATATCCAAATGTTCATAAGACTGATCTTGGATTTGTGATTATAGTAAAGAAAATTATACTACCAATCACGAAACTTATGAGTTTTGATACGCAGAATGACTCACCGTAAATAGTCGTAGTATCGTTCAAGAAATATTTATTTTGGAACAATCGACCACTTAATACAGTGAAAAGTGTTCTAACCACATAGTTCACATCACAAAACATATATAACAAAATTACACCCAGTGAAAAATATAGATATAACATTCTGATAATTGCTTATAAATCACAACAAAAGATTGTTACAAAAACTCTACTCTCTCACGTGAAATATAAGACATTTTAATCGTGGTCATGTAATAACGTGAATATTGATTAACAATTCAATGAACTTTACTGACACCAAGTGATTTCATTACTATAATAGTGTTTTTGATTTAAATTACAAATAACTATTATACCACACGAACATTGTTTTTAAATATTTAATAAGTAATTAAGTCCGTAGGTGGTTAGATATATAGGCACCATTAAAAATTATTCAATACACATATTATTTGTATTGTATTGCTGCGCTGACTTCTTGATTTAAAGAATGAAACCGAAATATGATTCTTCCGTAAGTACTTTCTAGATGCATATAAGTTTTAGTAATTACATTAAATTTTAGCATGCAATACGTGATATAAGAGAGCGGTGGACATAGAAACGTTTATATGGAAGTGTAGTAGTAATTAACATGAAATTTAATAATTTTAATTTTTTTTAGTACCTATTTTAAGCTTTTTTTTTCTTACTTTACTGCCTTCTGATAGGTATATTTAAAGAAAGAAAATATTTATTTAAATAATTCGAGGAAGTAAAATATTTATTTAAACTTATATTTCCGTTTCTTCACTCTGGTGTCTAACTAAAGCGCGGCGGCGAGTTCCACCACTCAAGACGCAATGCCTTCAGAATTCAGCGGAAAGTGGGGAACGGAATGTTTTAACACTATGTTCCCTCTGCTTACCTTGCTGTGTGCAGGATACAACGTGAACCTGATTCATTTAAATAGTAATTTTTCTAAATTGATATACACAATGCTCTATTTGTAGTTAAGTAAGCAAATATGAATTAATAAATATCATAAGCATTGCTATATTTATTTTAAGCATTTGATCAGAACAACAGAAACCTCTATCTTCATTTAGAGTACCTACTATCACGAATTTGTTATTGTCAGCCATAATAGCTCCCAGCATAGAGGGTCCAAAATGGTATTTGTTTAACAGATTTATATAAATTGGCTCAACGGAACATTTTGATTTAATCAGTTTCACGCTTTATCTCCCACAGCAGTCAGCCAAAGAAAACTGAATAAAAACAAAAATTTCTACTACTTTTACTATTTTTTTGTCGAATTCAAGTAATAATTTATTGAGTGAATTTGCTTGTTAAGATTTTGTTTTAGCGCCAAATGACAAGGTTCGGTTGGTTGGTTGGTTGGTTAATGGTTAGGTTTTTTAAATAAAAATTATTCTTGCGAGTGGACATTTATCTCACGACCATCGTATTTACAAAGACTGTTACCATGATTTTAGTATTATGTAAAAATTATGCTACTTTGTTTTTCATGTCATGTTTATTTCGATTATATATTTAATCTTAAATTAAATAATTATATGAATATATCATGATGCAGCATAATATTTTCTCGCATTTTAATTACCATAGTAATTATCTTATAACTTATGAAGTTAAAATGAAACAAAATGTAACTGTATCCCGCACTCAGCAGGACAGGCAAAGCTAACTTAGTGTTAAAACAATGGGAAACGACGTAGAGTTTTTGTATTGAGACTTTTAAAACAATGCTGTTAATGAACAGGTTCGGTTTCACGTATGGTACGTTCTTACACCACGGTATCCAAACTTTTCAACTAACAACTGATAGATAATATGTACAGACAAAAGTATGATACAGTGCTTGCTTACTTTATGACAAATTTATTTATGCAAGTTATAATTATGTACATATATACGTATATACATGTATGTGTTTAATAATATATACTTGCAATTTAAGCTGCAATTTAATATAAGCTGAGGCCATGTCACAAGCGGCAGGCACAAGTGTGTGTCTGTAGATGCGACTGGTAGTGGGTTCGATCCCCACTCGAGAAAATGAATTATTTATTTAAATTTATATTTTCATTTCTTCGCTCTGGTGCAGAGGCAAAGCACGGCGTTTTGTTCCGCCACTTAACTCGCAATGCCTCCGGAATTCGAAGAAAAGTGGGAACGAACTGATTAATTTAATATAATACCTAGATAAGGTTATTCAAATAGGACATTTTAGATAGTGAAATAAAACTTTTTTTTTTTCAATTACTTTCATTTTAATATGTACTTATTTTATATATCTAAAAGTATGTGTACCTACTTATAATTTTTTTACATGAGTAATTCAGCTTTCAAGTAATATAATAATGTGTCTTATTACATATTTATAGATAAAAATCCATTTAAGAACAAATTTATAGCTATAGAAATATCTTAGTAAAGATAGATATAGTATTTTTTTATAATTTTCTTTCAGTTTAGCGGCAAAACTAAAAATGATAAAAAAAACATGATTTTTTTATTATTATTCTGTTTTTCTGTAAGTTGAACACAATTCTACATTTTGTGAAACCAAAATGGTAAAAGAATAAGTAAAACTCCCCTAAAACATATCCATCTAAAAATAGTCTAATACATATATTCCATACGTGCCATAAACTAGTGTTCCATCCAAATAATTATCCAAAAATTGCCTTTTTTCACATTTTTAGAGCGTAACGTAACGTTATAGTTTTTATCATAACATACAAATCCATAAACCAACATACTTACAAAGGTTTGAATTATTCATACATTACTGCTATTTAGTAAATAATTTAATTCTATTAATATTATTTACTTACACGTTAAAAAAGCTAATATAACTTTTCATTGCATATTATTGCATAAAATATAAAGAATAATAAGGAATAAAACCTAAATAATATTTATTATTTATTTGATGGTGTTTGCTCTCAATGATGACTGTTACACTGTCGACAGTCCGGGGCGCAAGAGGTTGGAGGAGCGTGTGGCATAGGCAATAATAAAGGGGCAGACAGAGCTGGTAGGGCAGGCAGTGGCACCAACCACTCGGAGCCACACACTCGGCCCATCACTAGGGTGGGTAGTAACGGTGCTCGAGGTCCGACTGGCCGAAATGCTGACCATCTGGATTCGATTTCTTCTGAACTGGATACTGATTCAAATCTAATAGTTGAGGTAGAACTCACGCTGGGCAGTGATTTGTCGCGTTGTGTCTGCAAGATAATATTTTTATTATTACGCATATGTTGTATAAAATTACAATGAGTAGAGGCTTTTCATTGTACAGGGGTATAAGAATGCGATTGTAAACGCGACAGGTTGTGAGTTCGATTCCATTTGAAGAAATGAAATAGGTATTTATTATTTTCATTTCCTCGATCTGGTAACGAGGCAAAGCGCGACTTTGAGTTCCGCTACTCAACACGAAATATCTCCAGAATATTTCTTATATATCATCTAAAAAATAAGGATATTGGAATTTCATTTTAACTTACGTGTATTGCATTACAGTGTTCAACTGCTCTAAGAAGGTCGTGATTGCAACGACGAAGTACCAATTCTAGAACAGAGCGCTTTTTACCCGGAAACAGCTTCCGTAACATTTCTAGTCCCGCTGAGCTCACGTTGCTTGCACTTTCATCAACACTAAAATTATTTCAATTATTAATATTATTAATAATTTTAAATAACTTAAAGCAAATTTGAGGCCAGCTGTTGCGCAGGGGCACAAAGTGTGACTGAAAAACCGACTGGTTATGAGTTCGATCTATTTCTTCGCTCTGGTTTCGAGCATCAGTGGCATAGTTCTGCCACTCAACACGCAATGCCTCCAGAATTCGGCAGAAAGTGGGGAACCTACTCTACCTACCATGCTGTAAGCGGGATACAGCGTGAAGCTGATTGTTTATTTAATTTTAATTCAAATGTTAAATATAATAAACACAAAGTAAAGGTAAGTACCAGGATCGTGTGGAATTTCCAATAGTGTTATTCGTATTTCCAACGGAGTCCGCTGTGACACTGCAGCAATCTGGTAGTGAATCGCTTGTTTCGCTGTCGATATGAATCGGCTAGAATAATATATGATACATTTAAAAAAATATAAATATTATCTTACTAACTGTACCAGATTTCTGATTCTGATTCTGAAGATTCTATTAAGACTATTACTAGAGATACTAGAGATTAAGTAATAATATAGCAGGATAGGCATCTGAGAACCTAATGGTAAGACTCTTCGTTCTCAACTTTTTATCCCAATATCAAAACATAGAGTCACCACAGTAAATTTGTCTTACCAGAACGGGGAAATGAGAATGACATGAGGAAATGAAAAGAAGCCAATAGAACGTCAAACCATCCTGATTACAGTTAGAACTTATCCCACACAACCACCACCTTCTTGGCCATTCTGTCTGTTATTTACAATAATTATAATATTTTTTTGAAAAATCCAAATAAATAGAAATTTACTGTTTGATCATCTGCCGCAGAGTCCGGTTCTGGACCAGGACTCGGGCATGGCCCGGTGACTCGCATTCCATATATTCGACCAGGAGGCAAAGTTTCTAACGAAGTTCCACTTTCTACAGAAGCCAAATGTAGAGCAATTTTGTCTTCAGCTGCTTGCTGCCTTTTTAGTGCGACCTAGTATTATATAAAAACAAACCAATTATTATTACTTATCTACTAACGTATATTGCTAAAACAAGGAAGGATTTGAAATTAGGATGAGCGATAATCGCAACACAAATCCGAAATTGGGCAGTCGAGCCGTCGAACGTAAATTTTTGCTGAAAAATAATAAAAAAATTATGCTTAAACTACACTGTCTTAGCATATTAGCAGTAGTAATGTGATATGGTTTTAAATACTTCAACCAGAATGAAATAAATTTCAAAACATACACTTTTGTGTACATTTTGTAATAAAACAATATTGATATATTTTAAACTGTCCATTAAACACAATTTTGATAAATTGTAATATACTAAAGTGTATGATTCTATTAAATGAATTATATAAGATATCTAAATATGCTTTTCCGTAGAAAAATTCAACTCTTATTTATATCTATTAAATGTTCTTGTAAAAATATCAATATCATAATTATATAAGATATCTAAATATGCTTGTCCGTAGAAAAAATCAATTCTAATTTATATCTATTAGATGTTCTTGTAAAATAACAGTATCATATATTTATATAGTTTTTTAGACATTGACCGATTGGTAAACTGATATATAAATTAATTTAGCGTGAAATCAATGACAAACAGACAATGTTTATGTTTGGTAAGCGGTCACCCAAGGGATTGAGACGGGCCATCGCTCCCGGGGCGAACCCTGCCTCATTGGAAACGAAAACAGAAGTCGATCTCACTAAATCAAATAAAAAGATACGTGGCATATTTACAACTTATTCCATCTAACGTTCTAAGACACGTAATGAAATAAAAACAACATAATTAATATAATATTAAATTAAATTGTAAAAATATCAAATTATACTTTTTTTATTCCGGAAAGGTCTATAATTTAATAAAGTATTTACAAAGTATTAATTGCATATAAATTAATTTTTAGCAAAAAAACCAACTTCAAACAACGAACTAAAAAGTAAAAAACTATTTTACATAAAGTAAGCCATACTTTGATTTTATTAAACAAAAATAATTAAAAAAAGATTTTATATATTTTGAAATCGGTGTCAAGCAATGCATGGTGAATAATTTATAGCCACCAGGAAATAAACGTAGGTACCCTACCTACTCGTAAGGAGATACCTATATATATAAAAAATGTACCTAATTCGCAAAAAAACATAATTTTTGGTCTTAAACATGAATAAAAACAAATATAAATATAATCCCTAACAACAAGGCTGAGATACACAATTGATTTTAAACACAACTACTAACTATTATCTATATATAATAATGTCGACTCATAAATTCCCTATGAAAGTGGTAGGACATCGACAGCGATGCATTACAGAGCAAACCGATCGATGTCTCATCCGGCGTCCGCGGTAAACATGTGCCACTTGTTTAAATAAACTCGGCAGCGCATTAGCTGGTCTCGATTTCACTACATTAAAACACATTAACGCCTTCACGTTGCATGTTATTTCTGAATTAGGTAACCGATATACCCCGGTAATCCTAAAAACTTTAAATTCGAAACTCGTTATTATATGGTGAGAAATTTTTCTGATTTTTTTCTGTAAAATTTACCACTGAACCCACATTTTTTGTAATAAATACTGTCACACAGGAATAGCGATTTAAATTGCATAAATATCATAAAGTTCAACTACACAACAAAATCTCAACAAAAAAGCACAATAAAAACTTATTAATATATTCGCCGTTGTGTCGTTCCTTGCATAATTATATTTAAGAAAAAACAATGTAGCGAGGCTTAAATTAACTAACAGAATATGAATCTATGAATTGTTTGTTCGTCTGTTTGTACAACGATATCGTCTGAACTAGTGAGCGGATTGAAAGGAAACTTTTTTTAGTATGTAGCTATTAAGTCTGGACAGGCTGGGATCTAGGCTATATATGATATCGAAGATTTTGATTTTGACTTTGACTTTGATGCAGAACCGTAGTGGTGGAAGATCCATAACAATCCAGCTATTTATAAGAAATAATGAAATGCCGCCTTAGTAGAAATATTTTCTATTGATATAAAAGTGGAGAATCTGAAGAAATTGATGATTAATCATAAGGGTATCTACCTATATCTGAACAATAAGAAATAATGAAATGTCGTTCTAGTGGAAGATGTTCAACATGTCAGGAATTATCTATTGATATGGGGCCGTTCAAGTATTAGGTAAGCAGTTTTTTTGCAATTATTGACCCCCCCTCCCCTATGTCATCAAAAATAAGCAATCCTCTTACAAATATTTCATTGAAAACGTCAAAAATAAGCAAACCCAAAACCCCCCGCCCCCCTACAGTGCTTACGTAATACTTGAACGGCCCCTATATAAAAATTAAAGATCAGGAAAATGTGATAAAGAACTGTACTAGCTTAGCTAAATTATAAAAATCAATAAAACGTCACCTTAGCAAGTCTAACGGATTTGCAATGCATGGCATGGTGCATTTCAAGTTATTTAAAACATAAACAAACAGACTTAAACTTAACTTAACTTCTCTAGACCAGCTGAACTGATTTTTATGGGACTTTAACAGGCCGATAGAAACGGCTATCAAGCAACATATATTTTATCTCGAAATTTCCGCGGGATAGAGGATCCCCAAAAACGCTTTCGTTGCACTTAGATAAATTTGAAAGAACTGAAAATAATTCTATGAACTAAGAATTTTTGCAAACAAAATCAAATAAATAAAATCCAAAGTGATTTAAATGATGATTTAATAACTGAATAAATAATCATATTAAAATAACAAAAAAAATCTCTAAGTACATTCACGCCTCTACATTTTAATTAAGGTTTAGTACCTCAAAAAATCTCTGTTTAACTTTCTGTACCTCCGTTTTTACGGAACCCCTGAAAGAGCTATTTGTTGTTTGTCTGTCCGTCTGTAAAATATTCAGGTCTACAGTCCCCTGAAGCATACAAAAAAATTAAGCTTCTAATTCGATGCAATCAAAAGATACGGCCACTTATGCATCGAATTTGCTTCATTTAGTATGAAATTCGCCGCGTAATCAAAACCTTTAGGGTACTTCCCGTGAACCTACAGTTATGAAATTAGGCACGAAAGAGAACTTACAGTTCAAATAAAGGAAAAAATCCGAAAATTTTATATTTATAGGTATTTTATACAATCATTATAAATTTATATTTGTAGTTAATTTCTTACACAATGAATACATATGCCCCGCAAATTTAAAATTGTCAATTTTTTTTAAGTTGTACATCCCGTTGTTCTATAATCCTGAAAATGGTACAGAAGCCTCAGTGGGCGAGTCTGACTTGCACTTAAATGATTTTTGGTTTTGTATTACACGCACATCTTCTCTGTCTATTGAGCTCCGTTGTCGTCATTCTCAGTAGACTTTACCCGTTAATAGACAAGCGCAGTAACTTAACATTTTGAAAGAAGCTGACACTTTACAAAACTTGCATAAGATACATTTATCCACCTATTTAAATAAAACAAGGGATAAATGTTAGGAGAGTTTGCTAAAAACTGCAAACTCGATTGAGCTGATTCTGAGATTAGTGTGAACAAAAGCACAATCAAACCGACAAACAGACAAAGTTAAAAAAATATTCTAGATTTTCTCATATAATAGATTTTATCATACGTATATCTTCTATGTACAAGCAACGGCCAGTTAGAATTTTGTTATATGTATAGATTGGGTAGAGGCCAGTCGTGGCGCAGGGGCACAAAGTGAGCCTGTAAACACGACTGGCTGTGGGTTAGATTCCCCCTCGAAGAAATGAAAAATTTATTTAAATGTATGTTTCCATTTTTCCGTTCTGGTGTCGAGGCAAAGCGCGTTGAGTTCCGCCACTTCCAGAATTCGGCGAAGACGGACGAAGTGTCTTAACACTAAGATCCCTCTGTCTATCCTGCTGTGTGCGGGATACAGCACGAAGCTGATTTGATTTTAGTTAACTATCAGTGGTTTAATTAAGAAAAATCTTTAATTTTAAAAGCTTTTTGAGATAGAAAGTATTTTTTTCTTTTTCGTTCTGTAACCCTGGTAAGCAGAGGGAACCTAGTATTAAGACACCGTTCCGCATTTTTTATTAAAATTTTAAGATATTGCGAATTGAGTGACACAACTCAAAGCCGCGATTTTTCTTGTTACAAGCGCGAAGCGAAATAAAAAAACAGTTCATTATCTTGAGTGAGTGATGATTGTTCCAATTTTTGTGGTTATTCTTAATTTCTTTCATAACTTTTTGTTGGAAAATGTTAATTATTTTAGTACTTTGCGAGTTTAGTGCAGACTTACTTGTTTGCCTTGCCTCTTTTCAACATATTTGCTTATTATTACGATATATGGAGTAAAATCTAGCTACAGCCAAAATTCTACTAACATGTCTACAGAAAACAATTTACTATAAATACAGTTTTTGAAGTAAGTGTAGTGTAGGTACGTATATGTACATTTCCTACCTGAGCTGCCATAATCCTTTGTCGTTCTTTAATTAATCCACACTTTGGACACTGACAATCGCGATAAGCGCAAGCCTTCTTGTGTCCTCGTAAACTAGAAATGAGGCCATGATTTCTACATCTTGCACATTTTGGGACACGGGCTCTACCACTATTCATTTTCACAAGAAAATATAAAAAATGAAATAGTAACTAGATATATCTTATTCACTGAATATATTTAATAAGTAAAAGAGCAATTTGAACTATATAATATTAAATAACACGGAAAAATCGTTAGCAAATATAATGTTTTTTGTGTTACAGATTATAACAAAATCGTCCGCCCACACAACACTCCGCCCTGAAACTATCGATAAGCTTCAATTGTTTATTCCGAAACATGAAGTCGGTAGGCGTTGCTACAAATGATATGTATCCATATGAACCTCAACCCCATTTAACAGGAGATAAAGTTAAGATCCTGAAGACTCCGCAGCATCCCATCTATCCCAAACCGCCCTCGCTAATATATCCACCAATCGGCGATCGCAACACACCCCATTGGTTACAATGCGCTGTTGGAAAAACAACGGAAACTTCAGTGTAGCTTTAGGATTGTATTTCAGTTTATAGACGCTACAAAGTGGCACCTGTATATAGCTATAGATACAAAATATTGTAATTTTATTTGTACAGTATTATAAAGTTGAATATTTGAATGTTAACAATTGAAATTATTAAATAAGGAAACGTTAATTATATTTGATAATTTAAAAAAAGATTTAGAGCTCGACTAATGGGTAAAACTTAAAAAATTGGCAAATATCTATAATTTTTTATAATAATGTATGCAAATGAAATTACTCCTTACATTGGAGAAATAGATATCTATATTATAAATACCAGTGTTTATACATTATTTTTTTAGTTTATACAGTTTAGTACAAGTATTAGTTTTTTAGTTTTTTTAGTTAACACTAGGTTCCCTCTGCCTATCCTACTGATCCCGCACAGGGATACAGCGCGAAGCTGATTTATTTATTTTATATACATATGTAATAATAATTGGATAATTATTAAAAGAACGTTATAGTTAACAAGCAAATCGATTGACATAGCAAGTATTCTATATTATTTTGTGTTTGACGTTTTCCTTTATTTCAACGTTTTATTGAATTAAATCTATAAATCTACTGAATACGATATAATTACTTTTTTTAAAGTTTCTATATAAAAAAGTATATTAGCAAAAATTATATTTAATTTACCTCTATCCAAAAAGCGTAAATTCAAATCCCGCTACATAAAAAAAAATATACAGTTTTTTTTTATATTTTTCTTTTGTAAGGGTGGAATGCCACTTTAAAGACGTTAAAATTGTTTAATATTCTCTTTTTCCAAATAATAACGCTAAAAGAATATAACCAATTCTTTCTCAGTCTTATCTAGTCTAGTCTAGTCTTTCTCGCTAGTGTAAATTTAAAAAATCATTTTACAGAAAGACTAACAACACACAAAGCTTGAGAAGAGTGACTTTAGTAGTTACAGCGCTTGGGCGGTTTCCAAGAGGCGCTGGTTTAAATTCCGCTACGTTTAGTTGTATACGCTTGGGCACAAAGTGGTGGTGCTGTGACACTCGAAGAAATAAAATATTTATTTAAATGTATATTTTTTTTATTATTTCTTCACTCTGGTGTAGAGGCAAAGCACGAGTTCCGCCACTCAACACACAATGCCTCCATTCGGCAGGAATTCGGAAGTGGGGAACAGAGTGTCTTAACACTAATTTCCCTCTGCCTACCCTGTTGTATGCAGCATACAGCGTGAAGCTGATTTTTTTAAAATATTAGACTATTTTTGGTCTTTCCTTTCACGTTTTCGACAATGAATTTGGTACTTCCTTATAATTCATCGAAATAACGAATCTTTAATAAAGTTATATCTATGTACAGATATATGAAATTGTGTCGCCAGTCGTGTGCTATATATAACACATCTCTTCTTCTCAGACAATAAATCACTTCCCTTACAATGTTGTTAAATATTGATAAACAACTGTTAGGTGTGGTTAAAACACGTTAAATGATTATCATTCACTTTTATTAGGTGGAGCTGTAAAGTAACAATGTAAGTAATATATAAAACTAAAAAGTAAAAATAATACTTATTTATAAAACGTATAAAAATTTGAACGTAGCGGGACTCGGACCCTCGCCTCCTGGAAACCGACCAGGCGCTCTGACCACTGAGCCATACGTATGGCGTTCAAATTTTTATACATTTTCTAAATAAGTATTTTTCTTTCCTAAGTGTGGATAAATACTTTAAAAATGTTAAAAGTAAAAAAAAAATTACATAAAGTATTTAGATATTTTGATTTAGTTAAACAAAAGTAAATATTTTATGATTTTGAAGTTAAGTTTCTAAACCAAAAATTTTAAGTGTCATTTCAACCACTTCTAATTGTCCATCATTATAGTTGTTCCATCATTATAACACATTAAATGGCAATAGATCATATAAAACACGTACGTACCTATAATATAGTACTACTATCTAGCTGATTTGATGTTTATGCCCGAGAGTGGGAGATGAAACTCTGTGTTTGCTGTTAGTAAAACTATAGTGCTTACTGCTTACTATGCTATAGATACTAATATACTCCTGGCGACGAGGACCTGACCACGGAGCCAAAAGGTGGATGGTGGAACAGCTTTATCAAGTTGAAGACGTTGATATTACTAAATTGATTATTATAAAAAAAACTTTGTTATAAATTCTTTTATTTGCTTATCATATTGTAAACCCAATCTATATACGACATCCTGAAGAAAGTTCACTCTGTTTAATACAAAAGTGAAGAGTATACTTAAAATCGCTTAGTTTTGTAGTCCATACCAATCAAGGCAAGTTTTTAATTAAATTAATTTTAGGTCTAGAATTGTAAGTTTGTTTTTGAGAGAGGGTGCGGATGTAACGTACGTTTATATTTAAGAATATGTGGATGTGTGATCACGTATTGTGCAGACGTGTTTGGGATCACATATTATATGAAATGTGAATGTTTAATGACATCTACACATGGACATACGAACTCACACAGGGACACACAGGGAGGGACAGTAGAGGGGACTTTTACGATTAGTTAAATCATTTAATATATTGTGCTTTATCCTTCCGGGATTAATCTCTGAACGGCGACCTGCCTCCCATTAGATGTGCCCAGAGCTAAAATCAACGTAGTAGGTAGTGTTTGTGACGTATTACCGTCACCGATTTTATCATTACGATTTATGAGGAACTCATGAGCAGATTACCTCGTTGAATGTGTTTTTAATGTTCCAATGTATCAAGGGCACAAGCGTGTGACTGTGAACGCGACAGGTTGTGGATTTGATTCCCATGCGCAGCGTTGAGCTCCACTACTCAACACACAATGCCTCCAGAATTCAGCTGAAAGTTGGAATCGGAAGTGTCTCAATGGGAACGGAGTATGTTAACACTAGGTTCCCAGGTTGCATCGGCCTACCCTGCTAAGTGCGGGATACAGCGCGAAGCTTAAAAAAACTACTAATAAATATAGGAAGCAATGAATACTTAATAGTAAAACTCATTCGATTGAGTAATCGATACAAGGAAAAAAATTGTCAAGTCAATTACCTCGTCCTTATTGAAGTCAGTTAAAAATACAACCATAACCAACTGCTTTTAAATAGAACAGATACATTCTACAAGAACCACTTAAATTTTGCCACTAGTTCCAAAGATGTGTGTGTACAAACAGACAGATTATTTTAACAACTAATAATTAATCTAATCTTTTTCGTCTCCGTAATTTTGTTTGCAATTAAATTCACTTTGTGGAGATCATTTTTCAGGGACAATTGACATGTTATTATCATATATATTTCGTTTTGTTTGGTAAGTTACTATTAAAAATGTGCACAGAAGGTAATAAAAAAAAACAAGATTTATCTTTAAAAGATCTTTGCCTCCATTCCCTTTAACTAGTATTTTCTTTATTAAAAATTTCTTTGATTGCACAGCAAGAGGAGAATCAATCAAAACATCACAAAACATCATAATGAGGTTGATATTGCAACTTTAGCTTGACCAGTCTGCAGCTCACACCTTACTTACCAAATTCCCCTGTCAGAAACAAATTAAAAAGATGAATTTGAACACAAAACTTACACAATAATAAAGCTGAAACCTCCAAAAAATAATTGAAATAATTTATCAGACATCTTAACTTAAATAACTTCTTTATCAGACATCCAAGATATCATGAACAGATTTCGAAACAGACCAAGAAATAATCAATGCTCAGGAAGGAATTTATTAAAATAAAAATAATTTAAATTAAGTGTTTTAGTATTTACTTTGGCCACATGATAAGGCCTTTTGTTTAAAAAAAAAAATATGTATGTAATAGATTTTTCATTTGAAAACAATTGTATTAAGCAATTTGTAACTTTTTAAATAACTAAAGATTTATTTTTATATGAATATATAGCATACTATTCAAAATTCTCCAATTATTTTGCCGTTTGGGTTGTGGCTGTGACTGTATTTATAATTTACTTATTTTTCTTTTTTTCATGTTGTTTAGCTGCCTTTTTTTTCATTATTTGAATTCTTTTATCTGCTGATATTATATTAATGTTAGGTGTTACAACTTTAGATGGTGAAGATGATGAAGAGCTACTAGAAGAAATCTTTACAGGAGTTGTAGACCCAGATACATGAGAGGGACTTTTTGGTGTTGATATTGACTTATTAGAATACCCAGGTGCAAATCCCTGAGATGTTAAACATGATGCACATTGCCAACCAGAAGACATATCATTGTCACTTATCACAGGTTTGTGACAATCCTGTAAAAAAATAAAGCATGGTTGAAATAATATGATATTATAATGGTTAGATCTTTGATTTTCACAATTATTACATATTTAAAATGAAACTATTTAAAGGGTAGTCAACCCGTGATCACAGACTACTGTTCAAAATGTCAGGTCTCCAAAAATGTATAATACTAAATATACACAATTAATCCATAAATAGTTTCATTAAAAATTATATTATAATGTATTTAAATAATTGAGTTAATTCTATTGATATTATTATTACCTGATGATAAAGAGCATGGCATGCATCACATTCTACTAAGCGATTTCCTGCTTGAACTGCTATTTGTCTACAAACCACACAGGTTAAATCTTCTTGCAAGAAATCGAAATCCATAACTGAACCATCATCATTTTCTCTCTCCGGTATCTGTATCTGTTGTGGACTTTGTTGAGGTATCGGAATAGTCTTTGTAACATTTGTATTTTTTTCGTTTTTATGTTTGGAACGCGAAGGTGACTCCATATTTTTCTCTTCGTTTAGATATTTTTTTGGTAAAACATTACCTAACGTCTTAGAGTTACCATAAGTTTGTCGAATCACATCATCAAGAGTTAAACGCAATTGTTCTGTAGAATCAGAAGCACTAGAATGCAAGTATTTTAGGCATAACTTAATAGCTGGATCAAAATCTATAGAAGACATTTTACTATATTATAACCTCTCTCTTTATTGTTATCCTCTAGTTCTTTATGAATAATTGTTTTATTAAAAAAATTATAACAATATTACTAAGTTTTCATTAGCAGACGGCAAAGCAAATATACAGCTAAATTAGCAGATTTGAATTTTGACAGTGACATTTAATTGTACGCTTCGCGTTGCGCAGAATTCGTAAGTGTCGATCGATGTACATGAAAATCAATTCAAAATTCTTAAGAGACAAAATAGGAAAAATAACACATAAGTTATTTAATATTTTATTGTTACATAACAGTCACATATTGAAAAACATCTTGGATAATTTTTCTTAATTATTTATTATATTAAAAAGTTATCTGATATGAATATTTATATAAAAATCTGTATTGACTATATTATTTTTTAATATTTATAATCAAAGCACTTTAAAACATGAAATAGGTTAAGTAATACAATATTATTAAGCCAATTTTTATAATCTGTTTATAATTCAGTCCTGACCTTTGTCAAATGAAACGCAATTATTAATTGCGATTTACGAACAAAAGCATTGTGTAAATGTCAATTGAAATAGTGTTAACCTTTTTTGGGTCTCTTACCAAATATGCGGAAATTATAATAAAGTTGTATTGGCAGCAAACATTATTCAACATATTATGTATGACCAATAATATATATTTTTTATTTAATTGTCCATTATAGTTAAAAATTATATATATTTAGTGCCTAAATTAATCCATCACACCGGGAATGCAAATATTTATGATTTAAATATATATATTTCAGAAAAATATATTCGAAGCCACAATGACGTCAATACTTTTACTTAAATATTTTTTTATTTTTCCTTGTTTCTTAATTGTTCAGTAATTAAATAACCCTTCATTTATATTTTATGTTTACTTTAATTAACAAATAAACAGTTAACTGCATAATTGCGTAATATATTAAAATTTATACGTCGCTTGCACCCTTCTCAAAGCTCGGCATATTCTTAAATTATAAAAAAACAGGTTAAGTGCGAGTTAGACTCGTTGACCGGGGCTTCCGTACAAATTTCAGGATTGTAGGTGAAGGGAACGTAGAACTTTTAAAAGTTGAACTTAAGCTTGTACTCATTTTGCATGAAATTAACTATAAATATAAGTTTGTAATATTTGAGGCCGGTCGTGGCGCAGCGGCACGAGGTGTGACTAAAAAACTGACTGGTTGTGGGTTCGATCCCCACTCGAGGAGATGAAATATTTACTTAAATTTATATTTCCATTTCTTCGCTCTGGTGTCGAGGTTAAGCGCAGCGTTGAGTTCTGCCACTCAACACGCAATGCCTCCAGAATTCGGCAGAAAGTGGGGAACGGAGTGTCTTAACACTAGGTTCCCTCTGCCTACCCTGCTGTGTGCGGGATACAGCGTGAAGCTAATTTAATTTTTAATTTAATTTAATAAAATTTAATTTGTAATATTTTTACTATGAACAACACACCAAGCTTGGTGTGCTTGCTTGGTTTTCATCTTGTTCAGACGCTTATGTGTGGACGCTTTCCGAGTCTTGACAAGCGTGTAAACGAGTCAAATAATCATTTAAGTGTAACAGAATCCATTACATTTAAATAATTCTGACTTTTATTATTTGACCTTCTTAATATACTTATGACTTGAGATTTTTCTAAAAATGTAAATAAATTTTGACTTAATCTTAATTATCCATTTAAGTTTTGCTTGATAATTGATATTTTTTAAAAGGAAATGGTTGAGTCATTATATTGCAACACTGTTTATGATGTCATATTCATATTTGATTTTATTCAAAATCTGTGAAACGGTATTGAAAACATGTTAATACATAAAAAATAACACAAATACACGTGTAATAAAAAATACATATTAGAAAAAACAAAAAAATATATTGAGGTGAAACATGTGGAATGTATTTGTATTAATATTCTTAGGTAATATACTAATAAGTACATGCGATAGCCAAATGGGTCCAGATCCATGGGATTATGAAAGCAATATAGTTACGGTTATAAATGAAGAAAATATTCCACCAGATTTAAAAAATACACCGCCAAGGAAACTACAGACAAACCATATAGGTTCAGGAGAATGGTTTTATAAAAGAATGTTAGCTATTGTATTAAAATCAGGACAAGTTAAGGTAATTTATATTTTTTTAACTACATTTTAATTATTGCTTTTATTCTATTTGTAAATATATTTTATAGAATAATGAGGATGGCAGTATCGATATTGCCCTACAAATGAAATACAGCCCAGAGAAATGGAGTATTCTTGAAGAATATATTAAATCAAATGCTCCTTTCTCAGAAGATATGTTCAGACGTTCTATGGGCTATATAGAGGAATCTATATATAAACCAACAATCACTCAGAGAATAGTCATGGCATGGAGTGAATACATTCAATTCTATTTAATTGAATATAAAGTAAGTTATTAATTTATTTTTTAACTTATGTGCTATGTACTAATGTGCAAAAATGTGATTGATAATTTTTTCCAATATAATCATTCATATTTTTGAACATATAATACATATACATTTAAATTTTATATTCTTCGCTCTGACGTCGGCGCAAAGCACGGCATTGAGTTCTGCTACTCAGCACGCAATGCCTCCAGACTTTGGCAGAAAGTGGGGAATGGAGTGTCTTAACACTAGGTTCCCTCTGCCTACCCTGGTGTGTGCGGGATACAGCGTAATGCTGATTATTATTATTTAAATTTTGTAATAATTGTAAAATAACAAAACTTTGGTTTAGTTTTAATTTGGATGGAGGCCATTGTAGTGCAATTGGATGGCATCTGACTCTAACTGCAATGGTTGTTGTGGTTGTGATCAATCCCCACTCCAGGCAAATGCAACAGCAATGATGGAGGTGTCTTACAAATATGACCAGCTGTGATAATAATTTATGGACAGTCCCTAACTTTAAAAACAATTAAATTGGTGATCAATTAACACAACTACAGTTGTTGCAATAAAATTATTTGAGTTGTATTTATTATTTTCAGATGTACATTACTTGGACAACAAGCCTTATTGCTGGGATCACTACAATATTTTGGTTATGGAGGCATATATCTCATAAGCAAGTTATTATTCTAGTAATTTTGGGATTATATATATATGAAGCATTCATTTCTTATAAAGTAAGATAAACTTCTGTATTAACTTGTATCTTCTTAACTAGTTATGTGAATATATATATGTATACTCATATTAAAAGTTTTTATAAATTGAGGATATTATAGTGAACTGGGCAGCATCTGATTTAAATGAGAAGGGTTTGCATTCAATCCCTGTAAGAGAAAAAAATTATATGATTTCCCCACTTTTCTGTACCTTAACACAAAGCATACTGAATTTGAGCAGAAAGTGAAGACAAAAGTATCTTGACACTAGATTTTTCATATTCTGTATAACATAACAAATAATTTAAAGTAACAATAATATTTTTAACAGAATGATATTTCTTCTTGAATAAATTAATCCTAAAGACTATAAATATTAAGAAATTAACTTTTTAGAAATTATATAAATATTTGAACATAGTGGAATTTAAATCCGTGCCTCTTGGAAACTAACCAAGAGTGCCTTTGAGCCATACATTCTCATCAAGCTACATTGAAATTCTTATATGCTTGTTACAATTTATTTATGTTGTTACCATCTCTATCTCTGTAGGGAGATTTTTACAATTTCCACTATACAGAGAATCACTAAGAATTATCATTTGATTGAGAATTACTGAGACTGCTATTTATTAAATATATTTAATTTTAAAGTGCTATTCCCAACTTAGGGAAGAAATATACTTTACATAAAAATTTGAATGTTATGTATTCCACAACAAGACTTTAAAATTGTTAAAATTTTAAGAAACTTCTTACTAAAATTTGGACAATAATTGATAATTGCTAAAATTCTCTGCATGTGGCAGTGTATAAGTGTGTCATAATCAACATATTATTAATTTGTCACATTGGAACCATTATAACATTGTACTTCTTATGTGATATAAGACCTCTTTGTAATATATTTTTTATATTTCATTTAAAATAATTTATTAATAAAAAATATTTTATAAATAGCAAGGCAATGTGGCCATTGATTTTTGCCACATAAAACACACTGCCTCAAGAATTCGAAAGTTGGGGACGACAATGTGAACGTGGCACTAGGTTCCCAGGTGTCCTCTGCCTATCTTTCTATGTTTGGAATACAGCATGAAGTTAATAATAAATATATATAAATAAATATGTTCAATTATAGGAAGCAGAGCAACAAGAACTTGAAAAGTTCATTAAAGCTGTGAATACTTGCAAGTGGTACATTTGGACATCAGATTGTGAAGTGCCACCACCTAATCTACTTTTATTCCTGAAACATATGAACCCACTCAAGATTGGTATTAGAATGATTACCACATTACTCACTGAACCCATGGTGTCTATTAGTGAGACTGTTAACACTATTATCCATGGAGCAACAGGTAAGATTATGTATTTCAATATTTGTTTAAAATAAAAAAAGGCCATTGTGTTTTTCATCACAGATTTTTCAAAAAAAAAAATTATCTATGTAAAATAAGACGCTATTTGTCAAGAATAACGCACACGAACACAAACCTATTAAAGCGATAACGCCGCAACGCCTCATTCGCGACATCGAGTCGTAGGCAACGGCGGCGATGTTGAATTGCGTAAAATAAAACGAGAGATATCCCTTTCTCGTTCTCGTATGTTTTTTGCCAACGCCAATGCTTAGTAGTATTGTTGTAGTAGTAGTTGATTACCTTATTGATATCTATTCGTAACTGTGTCACACGAAATACAGCGTGGATAAACATCGTGAAATGAAAAAAAAATCCTACGTCTAAACTGTTGCGGTATCTTGACAAATTTCTTTAAGTATGAGTTTAAAATATTTTACCCTATATGCTGTTTCCGCAAATGGAGCGGAGACGCTTCTACCTGTATACGCTTCTACCTGTATAGAAATATGTGAACCATATTTTAGAAGACATTGCTTATGAGATAACATTGTAGTTTTTGAACCTGTGCCTCATGGAAACCATCAGAGTGCTTTGACCACTAAGCCATACATTTTTAAAAAGTATTTCTTATCTTAGTGTTGAATAAAATTTAAAAATATCAAAAATATTATATGTTTTACATATAGTATTTTTGAACTTATGTTCATTACATTTGTAAGATTATTATTTCTAACTTGTGTTTATTCTTTTCCAGATGGATTATGGTATCCCTTTGATAAAATAATGCATGGATTTCTAACATTAATTTTTAACGCATTGTTAATATTTTTATTAATTATGATAGTATTTAATTACATTTTAAACATTCCATTTAGTTTAAACTTTTTGGGAATGATAAACATAGGGCTGAGGCAACGTAACAGAACAATGCCAAACATTATCAATGAACCATCTCAGGCACAAAGATTAGACAATGGAGATAGGATAAGTGGTGAAAATTTAAGTAAGTTTTTAGATGTCTATACAAAAGCATTAAACACAATACATTCTGCACAATCATCAATTAGTGAAAGATGGCAACCAAATACCAAGTTGACGATCACATCTGGGCCAAAATTAAAAAAATCTGCAAGTACTGGACGGTTGCCCAATTTTTCAAGTACTGAGGGGACTCAACCCAAGAATACTATCTAATAATATTTTAAACATATTTAATGTGTTATTCCACACTCGGGATAGATTTTTTTTTAGCAAACTTATAAATTTGAATTTACCGTAACTCGAACTCGCGTCACTTAGACGGTTTTAAAGAGGCATAACTTTGATCTGTTTGTAGTATATATTTTTTTGAAAAAACAATATTCTTAATCATGCTGTATACCCTATTTTTTACGATCTCTGATAAAGGGCCAAAAGACATGACAAATATTTTTAATTGATGGTGTGGCAGCTGCCAACAGCATTTGTGGGTTCGATTCAAACTCTAGGGAATGATTTATTTTTGAACGAAGTGTTGAGACGAGAGAGAATTTAGTGTCTGCCCTGTATATACACTGTGAAGTAAAAAAAATATATATTTAACTCACTAATTCTGATTATTTCTGGTAAAGGAAATAAAATCATGACAAAATACATGTCATGTTCTCGTGGTTTACTTACCATATTAATCTGTTTTTGTTTTGTTTTTCAAATAATTAAATAATTGCCCTACAAGAACTTTATGAATTATCGAAAGTACACGCGGACACTTGCGCAAAATACGTACTTCAGTTAACTTCGTAGGGGAAATATTGTTAAAAAATTTTAAATTCAATATTACTTATATTACAATGAACTTTTATTAATATTTTTCCGGTATTGTCTTTAGTTTCTGAGTGTAGTATATCATTTAAGTAAATTGTTTTGAGTACTTTTATCAATGTCGTATAAACTTTTTTTAAAAACTAATGTAATAAAATGCAACATTGAACGTCGAGGAAAAATGCCTTATTGAGCTTTGGGTTATTAAAAGTAAGTTATTTTTAGCTTGTTACAATTTATTATATTTTTTACCTTTTTAATGTGTTATTCGACATTCAACATAAAAAATACCTTTTTAGAAAATTCAAATAAATAACAATATAAATAATTTGTAACAAGCATTTGAGTTCAGTTTTTTTTACTTTGACTCATTACGTTAGTACAATTGAAAGTTCTGGTAAATAAACTGTCTGTGATATATATGTTGTAATTGTGATTTAATATTTAAGTTTTAATTATACTTTCCTTTAGTTTAATGTGTTTTTTATATTATGTTTAATATATTGTAATTTAATAATGCTTTACAAATACACTTGAAATGTTAATCATTATATTTAGGTCATTTTGTAAATAAATAAACATCTCTAATTATATATTTTTTTTATTTTACTTTTGTGATGCTGAAAAGTGTAGGACTAAAATAAAATTAAAAACTGGAAACCTTTAGTTAAATCATAACATTATATAAAGCATTGTTTTATAAAAAATGATACATCAAATCCAAGTAAGAAGCAAAATTTAAACAATTCTAATCTCGTTTCAAGTACTTAGAATCTAAACGCTATTGGTCAACAAACATTCGCAACCTCAATAAATAACATCATAACAAAACAGTATCAATATATACATCTATGATCACCCGGAGAAGCAACTGGATTCAAAATTTAATATCACAAAATTTCCAATAACAAATCGATTTTCTAACTGTGTAGCCATTTCAAAATAGGAATATTATTCTAAATGCCTACACGAGTTGACAAATTATTTTTTTTTCCATTTCTTCAAATATTTAATTATTTTGTAATATATAAATTTCACCGAGTGCTTATTTAACCCCTCGCGCATAGCCAACTAAGCTTTAACCGTAATATTCGTGAGGCGTCACTACTCCGTCTACACCTACCTACAGTCTATAGATTCTAAATGGATTAATCGCTCATGTCGATGTGAACATTAAGGTGGGTACTGATCGGCGTTACGGGCCTTAATATAAAGTGTTGTAGTACGGTCGTCGAGTCGTGGCCGCCGTGAAGTTAAGCTTTCTGAACTTTTGAGCTGCGTTTACTCGAGGAGAATATAATAAAAAGTAAGAAAAATCCTAAAATCAAATCTGCGAAGCCATCTACAGTCAACTTCAGGGCGGCCACGACTCGTCGACCGTACTGTAACGTGTTACACGACGAGTGCTATAGCACGTGCAGGCAATTCCGGAAAACAAGGCGAGCCCAGATTCAAAACAAGCGTGTTTATATGAATTTCAGCACACAGCGTTAAATATCACGGTAATGTCGCGTCGGTCAGTATCAACCTATAGATTATTAATTAGAATTAAATTTGAATTTAGGCATAGATTGGTAACGTTAAATATTTATTTAATTGCGTAAGTAATAAATAACTGTTCTTAAATACTATTTAAAATGTAAAGCATATGTGAGAATAGTAATCACAAAATAAGTACTGTAATAAGATTCAAGATTTTTTTTGTATTAAGCCGCAATTTTGACTATTTAATATACATTAGTAGGTATTTGATACATTTATGTAAATTAATAATTTCCATAAGAATATAAAGATAATTTAGGGCTTAGGCTTGTAATTATATTCATTATGTATGTATGTATGTATATTTTTAGATTTCGCTTTAGTTTAATATTAATGCAGTGTATTAACAGTTAATTGAAAAATTGAAGAGTCGTAAAACAGTAATAATAATTATTAGAATAGTATTTATTTAAATATTAGTGTTTATTTTACCAGATTAAAGCATTTAGAATTTAAATTCTCTAATATAAATTTACTGTTCATGTATGTGAATGATATGAGGATCTGCTAACAATAGATTTATATTTAATTAACTACTTCAATATTATTGCCATACATATTTGGGCATCTTTACGATGTTAAAATTCTCTTGGTGTTTTAATTTCTAATAACTATTTGCGAAGGAATTTAAGATAGTATAATACGATATAGAAGTTGAGTAATTGCTAAAGCTCCTAATTTACAATACGTCTACCCTTTAAACTTGTACAATAAATTCATTTTACCACAACAGTATCAATCTGTATATCTGATCTTGGAACAGCTTTGCTGTGGTATTATATTTATATATTTGGTAAATTCGATGTGCTTTTATGAAATTTCAAAGATTCAATGATATAGTTATAGAATAGATTCAAATATAAACCGATAAAGCTTGTGCTGATAATAATAAATAGTAAGTAAGCAAGTTTTCTTAATACATTTTGGCGTTTATCTTATACAAATATAATAAAGAATTACTCTTTAGAGTAGAGAAAAAAGTGGGAGATTTATTTAGATGTCACACTTCCGGCCACTAAGTGGGTATGTGTGTAATTTTCAAATGTCTATTAGGTATTTACACTTTAATAATATAGTTTTAAACGACAACCTTACTTTATTTTATATAGCCATAAAGTGAAACAACAAATTAAACTCCCACTGAAATAGAAATTTGAAAAAGGGCTCCATCGTGAAAATGTAGAAATTGTGGACAAATAGATTTAAATACTTCATAGCATATTATTTATATGTTATTTGTCAATATAAGGCCTTCTGCTAAAAATAAATATATTATTATTGCATATTGATAT
>JAATLQ010027039.1:36526-52083 GCA_013421005.1 Heliconius erato x Heliconius himera
GCTTATTACTTGATACTTGTAAATGGGATAAGTAATTGTTTTCATTACATGACAAGGCATTTCTCTCTCCCACTCGTAGAACCTTCACCGCCATCTTTGACAGTCTTTTCTTTTTTCTTTTTGCCCTTACCATCAACTTGTAGAGAAACATTTCTGTTCTTTTCCATATTTAACAGTTCCTGAAAAAAATATGACAAACTTTGGTTAGTTATATTTTTTTTCCATGCTATGTGAGGCAAATAAAGAGCCTTATAAGGATTATATTATAATTCAGTGTTTTTATACTTTCTGTCACTTCTAGACATATATAGACAAGTGAGTAGACAACACAGTGCTAAGACAAACTCAAGGAGTGTGGGTATGATTCATACACATCAGAGTGGGAATTAAAACTCAGATTAAAAAATGCCACAATATTACAAAAAAAACAACAAGAAAAAATCTTCACCTGGAAAAGTTGAGTCACATTGTGATTTGTTTTAGCACTTGTCTCCATAAATGACACTCCCCACGTTTGAGCTTGTGCTTGTCCTTCAGCCGCAGGCACCTCCCTTATTTCGGGGCTCTCATCACACTTATTCCCAGCGAGCATCACAGGTATATTCGGTAGCTCAGTACCTTTTATTTCTTTTATTGTCTGCCATATTGGCTTTAATTCTTCTAATGATTGTCGACTACTCACAGAATATACAAGAATAAAGGCATGACCCTGAAAAATAGTAACAATGAAAAAATTGATTATATTATAATTTAGAAAATGAATAAAAAATTTAACAATTTATTATTAAATATCATTCATCATGAGAGTTAATCTCATTCACTTGGTGAATGATTGGTTTCGAAGAAGTTGTGAAAACTTTTGTGTTTGCTTAGTGTGGAATAATTATATAATGATGTAAAAATAATAATAATCACTTTTATATTTATTCCATATTCCATTCCATATTCATTTTGTAATTTTTTTACAATAAAAAATCATGTATATCCTACAAAAATATATTAAGTTTAATTTTTGATCTATCAAAATTCTTCACCTTCATGTCCATTTCCTCTTTAATGTCAAGACTCTATATTCCACTTTTCAGCCCAACTTTTTGTGCTTTGTGTGACAGAACTTAACACCATGCTTTGTCTTACCTTATTTATAATATTTCCCCATATAAAAATATTATAAATAATTTCCAACTATAGATTGTTTTGTATAAAAAAAATTAAATATCCAAAATAAATAAAAATTATATTGTGACAAAATTTAAAAAATATAATACACAAAATAACTAAATAATATCTTACCTTGCTTATGGACAACCTTTGCATTGCTGGAAATTGATGTGATCCTGTTGTATCAGTTATTTGTAAAGTGCATATTGTTTTGTTGCTGCTTATTACCTACAACATAAATTGTACAATTTTTTTTTTTTAATTTCACACTGTATACTGCATATTGCAGTAGGCAGACAAAACAATGGAACAGTAGAACAAAACAAGTGTTAAGACACCACTTTCTCCACAAACCAATCCATTTTTGAAATGTTACATTTTAAGTGGTAGAACTCATGTTGGTTGAGTCACTTGGTCTGATTACTAGAGTGAGGTAATAAATATATTTTTTATTATATATTTTCCCAGAAAATTAAAAAAAAACATCAAAAATCTCATCTAGTATATGTCTATATTACAAAATAAAAATTCATATAAAATTTATTGTCACTTATTGCTAGAGAATTTTTAATCTATACAACTATACATGTTATAAAAATATATAATACATGGAAAATATATGAGAAAATCTATTATTAAGGGTATTTATTAACATAATAGGAACCAAAACAATGTTTTTTTTTTTATTTTGCCTTTGCATTTGTGAATTCTAACCTTAGAAATGGCTAAACCAATTTAAATGCAGTCATTATTGTTGTAGTAAATTTCTTTTAAGTATTTGTTTTATTTCAATTGGATATATTAAAAAAAGTTATATCAAATTTAAATATCTTGTTCGAAAATATTGCTATAAAATAACTGCTTATTAGTTGGCTAAAACTTTATTTTTAATGTACATATATTATCTTTAAAATGATAATGTCATTATTTTAGTAGAACATGAAAGAAATTTAGATTAATAAGTAAATAATCGCTTATTTCTGTTAAAGTACTGGGATTTCTATTATTCTCATAAAAAATAAATGAAATATATTGATGTACTCACTTGTCTATATGTATCTTCAATAGTTGGTATGTAAGATTCTCGAAATGTACCTTTAACAAATCTCAATACTAATGAACTTTTTCCAACACCACCAGCACCAAATACAACGACACGGTAATCATTACTTTGCTCTGGCATCCCTGCGTTTTATTTAGATCGCTTTCCGTAAAATCAATTTACAAAATTATTACCCACTTGTATGTAGTGCTTTTATAGCATTTTAAGCTATTATTAGTATTTTTTTGCCAGAAAACAACACTCCACAATTAGGAGCAATTGTGGCTTTTAGTTTTAGTAAAATAAAAATACATTCTTATTGTTTTTTATTATTTTACAACGCCCCAATCAACACAAACACAACCACCGATTAAAAATGTTAAATGACGATCACAGAACACATATAGCCAAAGGGATGATTGATGACGATTATAACAAAGCAAAGTTTTATCTGTGGCCGAACAGCCGAAGTATTTTGATCCAGGAGCATTTTATAAAATTGTTATGTAAAAATGTTATCTTATCAGTACAGTACATTTTAAAATTTATTTATAAATAAATTAATAATTTATTGTATATATATTATAAGGAAAACATAGGTTTTAAATATTTTAATAAATTATTTATCACTGAAATGTTATTTGGAGTCCTAAAAATCTATCTAGAATCCCATGTTAGAAGATACGTTATGTAATATATATTTAATAATCGTATTATTTCTTATTATTCATCGTATTATTTTTTATGTTCTGTTTTTACTTTTTCTTTGTTTTTTCTTTTTCTTTTTCTCGATAAAATATCGTAATCTCTTCGTAACTGACCACTTTAAGGTATAATTATAAACTTCTCTTCAAAGTACCTATATATAATTTATAATATTAGATCTTACTTTCAAAATGTGTCTACACATTTACATTTTTGACATTGCACTTAGAGTTATCTATGTGCGCTAAATATATAGTATTATCTGTAGAACTGAACATTGAGCAAGGAAGGATTAGAAAATTACAAAATTACAAATGGCTTCCGCTTCCAACTCTTGGCTGCCGTAATTCTCTTTTGGCATGGTTTTTTGAAATAAGGTTTGTACCTTATTTACTAATGCATTTTCAAATTTAATATATTTATGTATGATTATTCGTATAAGGTGTCATGACTCGTTTGAAGTAGACCAAAAATTAAGATTAAGAACGTGCCGGTTATGCTTTTAATTTTTTTCATGGTTTTTGTTGCAATTTCTGTCGTTGTGACATGTAATAGCTTAAAAATTAGCTGAAAACATTACATATTACAATATTAAGTTTAAATGATTACCTATGTATTGATATTTTTCAGGCCCTTTTAATTAGTCGCGACGAACGTGTTCGATCGGAGTTTCAGAGGATTGTAGTTGTCGACAACCATGGGCATTCAAGATCTACAAATATTTTTAGAAAACGAAGGTGTAGGTGTCGATTTGTTTCGTATTGCTAGAACTCACCCTGGTGGCTTTCGATTAGTTTTAGATGCTGAGGGATGCTTAGACCGTCTATACGGAGGATATTTTTCAGGTAATTTGTTTATATATTATTTAATCTAGTTTTCTCGTTAAGTAAACTTGACCTTTTCTAGCAATTTTACTGTGTTCTTGTTAGAAATGTAATATGTAGGTAGATTGGATATGAATATTGAAATTGCGAACTGTTATCAATTTTTATGTATTTAAAGCTAAAAATTGTCTTTTAATATGTATTTTGTTTTTGTTTGTTAGATTGGGCATGTGGAGGACAATGGGCCCGTTGTGTTCAATTTTTAACTACACTAGCTCAAGCTTTAGCTGAACATCAAGTGGCACTATGTGTTTGTTTCAATGGTGCCCATCCAACACCCCCAGCCTTACCTCAGCATTGGATTCAAACCCAAGCTACTTATAGACAAAGAGTTAATTCTGTAAGTACATTGTGATAACTAAAAAACTTGCTTTATTGTCATTTTTTATTTTGAAACTTATCTTATATTCAGATGTAACTAATATGGTAATTTTATCGTTTTTTAGGTATTACGCCATATTGTTACGAAAGGGACACCACCACCCAAAGTATGGTGGGTTCCGCCAACAGGACTGCACTCATGCCTTAGAACAGCTCTTCGCTATCTCAACATTCCTATTGTATGTAATGTACCTTTTAAACAGTTTTACTACATTTTAAATTGATACATTAATATTTTTAATCTAAAGTTAACCATTATGTTTAGTTATTTTATAATTATGATGTTATAAAATATTATATACAGAGAATTTGTATTCTTATTTATTATAATTCTTATCACTACAGATGGTGTCATCAGATGACCACTGTCAAGAAGTGGTTGGCTTGTGTCGAGAGAAAACATATGCTGGTCTTGTAGGCTGTTCTGGAGAATACTTAGTATTCCAGCCACCTAGATATTTTAGTTCATCACAACTAAAACTGACATATAGAGTAAGTAATAAAATATATTTTTTAGCATTTCTTGACTACTTCTATATATGTTTAAATTTGATTTTTTTTATTAATGTTAACTTCACTTTATTTTTAGTCCTCATTGGAAACCAAAGAATATATGGTTCATGAATTGCCTAAGTTACTAGATGTACCTCAAGATAGACTATGTCTATTAGCTGCACTCCTTGGTGGAGTAATTTTATCGGAAACAAGTCTTACAGATTTTTACAAGCGTTTAGGAATTGCACAGAAAAAGGTAAATACAGAATTACTAGTTATAGTGTGATGGTTTCTTTCCAAAGAGTGTATTTTTTCTTTTTTTTTAAAACAACTGCAGTATAGGAGGAGGAATGACTATCAACATATTACCACACTTTCGTACTTAGCTTCATGTTTCATCTCTTGTGTGGTAATGAGAGAGATATGATCACTGCATACCTCTTCTGCTTCATCCACTCTCCTCAACCTATCACTAGTTGTGTGACCTGCCTACAGTATTATAGTTCTCTAAGGTCACAAGGTTATAAGGCTTCCGCCTCTCTTGCAAGAGATTCTCCCATCACATATATTTTTGCCATCATTTGTCCTATCAGTGTGCCAAAGCCATCTGAGCATTACCTCCTTCATTATTATTTGTAACATCCTCGCTTGAAACAGAATAACCTAAGCATTCTTAATACTATATATTAAAAAAATAAGAAGAATACATGGACATGGATTCCTGTAGGTGAGAAGTCAAAAAATCAAATAGACTTCAGAATGAGTAATAGAACCTACTACTTCTCAAACTTCAGCATCATCAAGAACCTCAACTTTAATACCAATCACAGACTGGTGATTGGTATTAAAGTGGAGGAGCTGAACTAAAAACAATTCAATCAAAGAATCCAAGGCCACAACCTGACCAAAGATTATTAAAGGGTAAGAAACTCAAAATTTAAAAGGTATGCTCAGAAACAAGGACTTTACAACAAACATGGGAACACAAGATAAATATAATATAAATATAGACGAATTAATCAAAGATGCCATATCAAAACACATCAAAAACATGAAAATGACTAAAATCTAGCTACAGAAACTGAATTTAATGGCATAAAGGGAAAAAACTATATATGCAAGTATGACTGAAAATAAAAGGAAAGCATAAGAAAAGATAAAAAGCAAAGAAGAATGTTGAAAAACATGTAATAAAAACAGGAGGCATAAAAAAAGCATACAAAGAATTAATACTAAAGATTGGATGATTAAAATTAACATTGAATGAAAAAATTAGCAAAGGAGAAATTGACAGTAGAATAAAGAACATCTTAGAAAAAAGCTAAAAGTGTCAAAGAAAAGTATAGTATAATACTAATTTCTAAAGTATAATGTACACACATTGCAGTGCTTGTGTTCAGCTAGAAAGAAAAGATGCTCACTTTAAGATCCAGGGAGGCATCAGACTAGGTGACCCCCTGTCTCCAAACTATTCTCAGCCATACTGGAGTCAATCTTTAGACGCTTCGAATGGAATAATCTGGAAACATGATGGTCGCAAACTAACTCACCTAAGAATTGTGGACTATATTGTGCTGATAGCTAAAACACCACAGGATCTACATGGCATATTGTATGATCTTGTAAGAAACCAAAAGGAAACTGTTCAATGCCAATCTTAACATATGGGTGCCAAACGTGGTCCCCTACAAAGTTAATCAAGAACAAACTAAAAACTTGTCAACTGGCAATGGAAAGGGGTATGAAAGGAGTGAGGAAATCAGATAAGCTAAGAAGCCACACCATCAGATGCAGGACAAATGTAAATGACATAATCCTAAACATTATATTAAATGGAGATGGGCTGGACACACAATCAGAGGCAAAAATAAGTAGAGCAAATTAGTTAGTTACACAAGTAGTACATCAAGGCGATGGGAAGACGATATAAGACAGGTAGCACAGAAAACATGGCACAGAGTTGAAAATGATAAAAGGGAGTGGAAAAGGTTGGAGGAGGTCTTTGTCAATTGGCAAACAGATTTACAGACTTAAATAAATTACAATTATTACAATATAAGTGAAAGTTAGTATTTAAATGATAGGTTTAGTAATTTATTTCAAGTTAAATAAAAAAATAATTGTAAATTCTGAATAAAAGTTTTATTATTATTATCTTTGCTTGTACCTGCCATCCCCTTGTGGATTAATTAGTTATTATTTTTTTTTTATATAAGTATAACTATTTGCAATCAGTATTTAATACTATAATCAAATGAGGTGTACTAATATCAAATTAGTTAAATTGACTCTGCATCTTCTATAAATAGATTTCATTGCTACATCATTCATCTTTCTTTATTCTTCTGTAATACTCACATTCCACTTCTATTATATATAACAGCAGTACATTATACACGGCCAAACTTTGGCAAGTCTCACTCTAGTTTAAGTATACTATGGACATAATTCTGATCATTTGTTGCCTGATTTATTTTTAACTGGTTCATTTTTAATGTAAACAGTTAAATTTTTATATACTGGATTAATTAAAAATGAACCAGTTAAAAATAAATCAGACAATGAATGAACAGCATTATGCCCATGGTATACTTAAACATTTTTTCATTCTTATATAAACTGGCCTAGATTGCACCTGGGATGCGATGCTTTTGACGTCCGACATCACATTTACACTATGTTTGACTTGCACGAATGCAAAGCTCAGCTTAGATCTGGCAGACTATTTCTAAGTTTATATTAAATAACAATAGATTTATATATTATTAAAATTTTAATTTCTTTACAGCAACAAATACCACCAGAAACCCTCATTAAAACAGTTGGTCAGTTTGTGCGTGATTTGCCTTCGTCAGATGTAGATGCAGCATGTATTGAAATATTTGGTGATCTTAATGATCTCCGTGCTGCTAAATTAAAACAGGCTGTGCAATATTATCTCAATGGTACAAAAGATGGCTTTCTTAAATACAGAACTGCATCTGGTAAGTACTATTTTTACACTGAAATGTTATGTGAGTACCTCAAATTATACAAACAAAGGACAAAATCTATACTCCTGTTTCGTAATTATATTTAAGGTCGTCGCCCGAAAAGTAACAAAAAGAATCAAAGGCCAGAAGTGAGTCCGCAGTCTACATCGACTGACCTCGACACATCGAAGCTTGCTACCGAATCCTCCGAGCATGAGGTTATACATTTGATTTGTAATTTAAATCAAAAACTATCGCTAAGGTCATCCACGCCTTTTACATCAACACACATTGGTATTCATTGGCAATCGAATTGCATGTTTCAAAAATAACTCCATGTGCCGGGTTTTAAGTTTGTTTTCATTTCATTATTATTATTATGATTTGGTTTGTCATTTATGATTTACTTATAGTTTGATTTGTTTGATTGATTTTAATTTTGTTATCGGACGTGAGTGAGCACTTGGGAGTAGTGAAAGATTGGTAACAATGACTTGCAGCGAAAAGGCTTGGAAGATTACAAATTGGCAACGGCGAACGCGTCGATTAACGCGGACTTTAGTATGGAGGAGGGCGTCGACGTGAGCCACGCGGTCGCCGCGCTCGCGCTGGACGACGCGCCCCCCTCCGCACCCCCCGCGCCCCTCGCGCCCCCCGCGCCCGCACAGGACAAACCGACCATCAGAGAGGTCTGTACGCGACCTTTACTTGTTTTTGCAATATGTCATATTTCAGAACACAACAAACGACAGGTTGTTAATACATATGGTGTTGAACATTTTCTTTTTATTGTTTTAATATATGTAACACAAAAAGGCAATATTGAAATATGCCGACAAACTAAAAATGATAAGTGCGTGTGTGCGTTTGATAGTAATGAATAAGCTCAAAAATAACTGATGCTCATAGGTCTACACGCGACTTGATTTGCTTTTATTTTTTTCGTTTTTTTCTTTTTACATTTAAGTGATTTCAAAATTTATGTTGTACTTATATAAGCCTAGCCTACTTCATGCGGGATCCAGCGTGAAGCTGGGAAAAAAAGACAGCTACAATATCAACGAATAACATAGACTGAGGCTGTTGTAGCGCAGCGGCATAGCGTTTGATTATAAACGCAACAAATGTGCGTTCGCTTGAGGAAATAAATTATTTCCATTACCACACTGGCAAGATAAAGCGCGGCGTTGAGTTCCGACACTCAACACATAATATCTCGAAAATTAGACTGCGTGCGGAACGATTTATTTTGGCATTAGGTGTCATCAGTCTGTGACGCTACTGTATACGGGATATAATATGAAGATAACAAAAACTCGTTTTCAATTTTTTTTGTATTTGCAGGTAGCAGCAAGTGTGAGCAAGCAATCGCAGAGCGACGATAACTGTCCTCCGGCGCCCGCTGAGGTGCTCCGTACATGCGCTGAGCGGCACACGCGAGGACTCATGCACCCACAAATGCTATCCATTCTAACACACCGACAGATCACCCTCCCGGTCCTTATGGAGGATGACAACCATCGTGAAATACCCTCCATACATCACTTCTTCAGACCTATACGTCAGAATGTATATGCTATATTGTATAATATGCATCATCATCGCTTCATGGCACAGAAAGCTAAAGGTAAACTTTCTTGATATAAAGTCAAATATTAAAAACTAAAAAAGAGTTCAGACAGAACTGTTTTTTGTTTTTAGGGTTCTATACCTCAAAAGGACAAAACATAACCCTTATGGGATCTTTTTGTTGTCCGTCAGTTAAGTAATTTTTTGTGTGACGTTGCAATGTTTTAATTAATAATATAAATGTTATATTTTTGTTTTATAAGCTTGGAAACAGAAAATACATTTGAAAATATAAAAAACTAAAATAATTTTAAAAAGTTTCAAAATAATACCATCCTATACACATAGTGTTTAAAAAAATATCTAAAACCTGAACCTATCTTAAACATTTCCCTGCAAAAAAGCTGGAAATACATACTTTTTTTTTGTCATTCAAATGTACAGTATTTTTTAGATGAGGGCACAGCTGGTGCTTCAACAAGTATGGATCGTCCATGTACAGTGCAAGTGGCAGAGTGGATATATTCTCGCGTTAATCCCGGGAAAAGTCCTGAGATAGTCCCTGGCGTTATATTAGACTGGCCTGTGCCCACCGTGCAGAGACTTTGGTTTGGGTGAGTTTGTAATATTGATTAAAAAATCAGTGAGTGGTCGTCGTGGCACACGCGACGATTGTGGTTTCGAACTCATCGGGAGAATTAATTATGTAATGTTGTCTTTTTCGTGGTACTCAATACGCAATGCCTCGAGAATTCGGCGGAATGGAGTGTCTTGACACTAAGTTCCCTCTGTCTACCCTGCTATATGCGGGATTTAGTATGAAGGTGAAAAAAGGTGACAGCCCACACACAGCCAGAACGATTGCTAGGATTCGAAATCTAACATAGATTTCTATTCAATCTTAATAGACTCTTCTAATTTTGTCACATTCATGTAAAAATCCCAATATATGATTCAGGTCTTTTATTATTTTAATTTTATATAGCTGGGTTTTTGGTTTTTTTTAAATCATATTTAACAAAAAAGATTTTTTTTCAGCTTCATGCTGTATCCCTAATACAGCAGGGTAGACAGAGGGAGCCTTCTGTTATTCACTCCAGTCCCCGCTTTCCGCCGAATTCTGGAGATATGCGTGTTTCGTGGCGGAACTAAATGCCGCGCTTTGCCTCGACACCAGATTGAAGATAGTACGTGCCTCGACATATTTTATTTGTGAATCGTACCCACAACCTGCCGTCTGTCAAACACTTATGTCGCTGCGCCACGACTGGCTTGAAGATCCTTCTTCTTCGTAATTTCAATTACAAGCAAAAATATAAAATGAAATGTGTTTTTCTTGTAGAACTGCACAAGATGATAAGTGTCGTCGGATGCGGGCGTTTCTCTCGTGTATGCGGTCGGATACTCCACTAATGTTGAACACATCCTATGTGCCACAACATTTGCTCATTTTAGCAACTGTTTTAAGGTGAGTCAAGTTAATGTTAATTATAAATGTTATGGGTGTACAGTTCGCGAAGCTTAAGTGTTGCATCTGTGTGAGTGATAATAAAAGTAGAGCCAGGAAGAAAACTTAAAAAAAAAAGTTATTTCTGCCTCTACTGTTATAATTTCGGTTTATATTTTTTTTTCATATAATGTACAATGTTAAAATATATATCTTTTAGTAAATATAATAAAAACATTAAAAATAAATTATTTGCAATTTTGATTTTGGTACCATCTTGTTGTTTGTTCTTTGCGATTTTTTATTGTAAATTTCTGAGTTAATTCTATTTGAACTACAAAAAATAATAGGCACCTTGCGCCATTTATAAAATTGATACAATTTTATTATATATAGTTGTTTTTAATTAGATTCTTGAAAATAAGTATTTTTATATTTATTTTAGGTTCATCATGACTTCTCAAATCCAAATATTGAGGCGACAAGAGTTAGATGCATTCTTAGCTACAGCTTTTTCAAATGATCTCATGAACGCTCTTCACTTGCAAGAGATGACAGTGAGTTTTATTTTTATTTTAGCTTCACATTGTATCCAGCATATAACAGGGTTTGAAAAGGGAACCTATACTGTATTCATTATTCTATTTCTCAAATTTTTATGGTTGGGAAATAGAATTTTTTTCTATTTTTAATTTATTTAAAATAGGGTTTTTTAGATATGCGACTATAGTTTATTTATAATAGGCACAGTTGTACTGTTCTTTTATAGGATTTTATGGATGAAAGCCTGTCTCGCATAATAAAAAATTGTTGCAAATAGTCTACATAAAAAATACACAAATAAACTATATATTAATTTGAATTGAATTTGAAATAGATTAACAGTTTAATTATTTTCAAATGTAAAATTAGCAGTGGTATTGCTTGATCTGAAACATTGTATTGTTATAATATAAAAAACCTTTGTATACAACAAGGATAGCAAAAAATACAATGAAAAAGCACAAATTTTAATAAAAAGTATTTAATTGTGAGGATAATAAAACTAAATATATCTTTTTAAATGAAACTAATTTAACCGGATTAATCGCGTATATTTAAGATTTTACATTTTGGAAACCCGACGTTTCGAACACTTTGCAGTAGTCCGTGGTCACGGGTAGAGTACTCACCCTACTAGCTTTAAATATAAATACAATCTATATTTTCGTATTCGCTTCTTTTTACTTATTACTTTTTGTTTTCGTTTCTAACTAACTTAACTACTTCCTTTAACTTAATTACTTCCTTTTACTTATTATACAATGTGCAATTTAAAAAAAAATTAAATATAATTATAAAAAATATTTCATCAAAAAATTTATAACATAATTTTATAACTTAATATTTAATTCAACCGCCGATATTCAAACATTAGTATGTCACATATTGTTTTGCATTTATTTTACCTTTCCCTAATTTTATTTCAGAATTTACTAACAAAATAATTGAATATTATAGTTTAAATTTTATTTGTAAAAAAAATTTTCTCTGCTTTATCGGTATTCTATTTCTATAATAAAATAATTTTAAAATGATTAACTGCTTTCATTAATTCATGTGTATTACTTCCATAAACCGTGCCGCGCAGGTGCAGGGCATGAGCTCGCGCGGCGTGCAGCTGGGCGCGCTGGTGATGGCGGGCGCGGAGGCGGCGCTGGTGGCCAACGACGCGTGCGGCGCGCCCGTGCCGTGGCTGGTGGCCGCGCCCTGGCTCTACTTCGACGGCAAGCTGCTGCAGCGCAACCTGCACCGCGCCGCGCACTGCAAGCACCTCGCGCAGCTCTGCGACAACAACCTCGACACCGTCGTCAAGGTACTACTTACTTATACTTAATACGGTACGGTATATCTCACTAGTTATGGCCGATGTATTCTGTTAAAAAAATTAAAAAATTTAAGAATTTTAATATATTTTTTATCAACCTACATGATGTGCTACGCAAAGCGATACAAAAAATTAAATATTCACGCTGTATTCCACACATAGGAAGGTAGGCGAAGGGAACATCTCACTTTCCGCCGAAATTTCGAGGCATTGTTTGAGTGGAGGCATTGAGTGGTAGAACTCGAGACCGGGCTTTTGACTTGGTGCCAGAGCAAAGAAATGAAAGTATTCATATTATTTATTAGGCCTCTTTGGTGTTTAATCTACAAATTCTAAGTGTTGCTAATAGAAATTGGGTTAAGAAAAGTCGTAATATATTTGTTATGATAAACATCAGGTGGAGCGCATGCGCAAAGCAATACTAGAGGGGCTGGAGGTAGAGTTCGCGATGCCGCCGCTGCCGCTGGGCGGCATGGGCGGCGTGGTGGGCGTGGTGGGCGAGCCGCTGGCGTGGCGCGGGCGCGGGCGCGGCGCGCGCCTGGAGATCGCGGGCGTGGTGGTGGGCCAGTGGGGCGGCGGCTCCTACCCGCACCCGCACCCCCGGGCGCCCCGCTACCCGCAGGTAACAACCTTCACACTTATAAACTGTTTGTTTGGAAAAAATTGTACGTAACTTTCGTTAAATTATAAAGCTCCTTTTTTATATTTTCTTGAGAATAATATTAAAAGTAACATTTCCATTGCCAAACACTTAGCGTGGTTTTAATGCCCTTCTAGACAGATACCTCTAAATTCTAATAAATTACAAGTGAAAAAATATTACATGTTCGTAGGCGCTTATAGGATTTGGCGGTGTCTGACCACCACTCAATTCATATTCCCTAATGGTACTTACTACTGGTGTTAAGTGTATGAACATTGAAACTTTCAGGCTTAATAAAATAACAAAGGTCTGGCCCTGCTCCTATTGGCTCTCTCTCTATTAGGCTTCTATTTCTAAATTTAAGCAGGAGCTATTTCTTAATAGTTATTAAATAAGAATTTGTATATTCCCTTAATAACAATTCTAAAACAGTAACATCACACACACACTACTATATTTGAATAAACATCAGGTGAGCTACGTGGGCTACACGCCGACGCCGCGCAACGCGTACGGAGGGCGCGGGTGGCGCGGCGGGCGGGGCCGCGGGCGCGGGCGCGGGGCCGTCCCAGTCGCGCGGGGCGCGACGCGCGCGCGCCGGCCTCGCCACGACCCCGCCAAGCCGGCCACGCTCAGTATTAACGGGTAGGGGGGTTGTTTTAACTTGTATATGAGAACATATATTTTTTAATCATAATAATTATTATATTGTGAGGCGCAGCAGAAAGTTTTTTTAGTCAGTTCTATTCTTCCAGGAAAACCGTTAGGCCGGATGATATGAGTCCGCCCGCCGATGACGGCAGTGCACCGGAAGATAGCTCTCAGCCCGAAAATGACGGTGAAGGTACCTTTTGAGAGAACCTTAGTACCTATAGACGTAAAGACGCGAGAAGAAAATGCCATCATATAAGAATACATTTAATTTTACAGGGACTCAACCTCAGAAAACAAAGACTGGAAAAAACATTAAGAAGAATTTAGGAAAAGGTAAAAAAAAGAGCACCACTCCGAAGACTGATGTAGCTCAGAGTTTGGAAGCGAACGGACCACTAGATAAGACCAAGGTGACCGCAGAATAGATACCGACATACTATGTCGTTCGTTACGGCTTTCCTCGTCCGGAAACGTTCATTTGTATTGTGTATATGTGTTTCTAGGTGGCGGGATTTAGTCATAGTTCTGATCGAGAACACTTCGGCCAAGGCGATGCCCCCGTCACTAACTAAATTATTTTTTATCCCAAAGGTAAATTTTTATGTAGTTTACGTTTGTAATTTGTAGTTATTTTAGGTTTGTTTGTTTTGTTTAATAGTAGTTTGTTACTTTTAATGCTTATGAGGAAAGCTGTTCCACAAACTTTAACGATTATTTTAAACGAGTTTTAACATTTTTCAATTGTCAACAAGTACATAATATTCGTACACGTAATACGTTTATATTTAGTGAATGATCTAAACTAATCCAAAAAAAAAAGGCATACTAGATCTAAAATGTTAATAATTTTAGCAAGTATCTGTCGTGAGGTCACAGGTTCGGTTTTGTGTGTTAAGTGTACTTGTGTAATAAGGAAGCAATACTTATAATGATAGCGGCGTGTACGTGCCTCGACATCTAAGAGACTTCCCAACGAGAGACTGATTTTGTATTTATTAAATTGGCACATATGTGCTCATTTACAATGAGACGAGGTTACAAACCTGAGGCGTCACGCTTCACCCTTAACGAGACGAAAGTCCCTCTGAATATTTTGTGATGTGCTTCCAATAATAAACATTATATCTGTCAAAATATCGAAAATAGAGGCCGTCGTAGAGCAGCTGCACAGCGACTGACTGTGAATGCGGCGATTGTGGGTTCGATTCCCACTCGGGGGAGTGAATTGTTTTCTTTTCCTCGCTCTGGTAATAGGACAAAGCGCGGCCTTGAGATACGCTACTCAACACGCAATATCTCGAAAATTGACCTTTGTGTTGGGGAAGGAGTGTTTTAACGTTAGGTTTCCTCTGCCTATCCTGTTGTATGCGAGCAGCGAAATGCAGCGTGAAACCATAAAAAGGATATATTAAAATAACTTCCCCGATCTCGAAGCAAGTAGCAAAACATCCAGAGCCGATTTCAAACGCTACTTTCAGTAGTGCATAAACTTTATTGTAAAAAAAAATGACACGTAACATCTATCTGACGAGTGATAATTTAGAAAATATATATTTTAAAATTAACATGTTGATTGTTAAGTCGTGTTTTATAACAGTGGGTTGACTTAATGAGGAATATGTTTAGTTTAGCATATTATGGTAACTGAGTCAGCATTATTTATTTACACATAGTATATTTACAATTTACCAAATTATTGTTTTATATCTAAGTCTGGTTTGGTCTATGAAATCCCGT